>NAOQ01000119.1:61292-72112 GCA_002751075.1 Ichthyophonus hoferi | reverse complement strand
TCAGTAAGGAGAAAATAAAAAATTAAATACAATAAATGCAGTAAGAGTGAAAAATTAATCAAACAGAAAAAGGCCAAGTTATATTAAATATTACAAGAAGAAAAAAAGAAAAAAAATATTGAAGAAACAGAAGATAACGTAGGGATAAGAGGAAGCGGGGGTGGAGATAAAAGAAAAAAAGAAAGAGAAGAACAAAGTGTTAGAAACAAATGAATAATTGAGAAACTGTAATTGGGACAATAGGAGAAAAGACACCAATTAACCTACCAAGATATCCATCTTGGCATAAAAAGTTAACTACTGTCATTATATATATATATTATGGACTGCACTTTAAATATATATGCATTATGCAATTTAGAATCCAACCAGTATCATGAGCCTAATAAAAGGGTTAGTCTCTGTTTCTTCTATTTTTTATAGGATAAAAATAACGTGAATAATATAGTTAGTTAAAGAGTGGTTATGTATTAGGTGTGATCTTGTAGGCTGATTTGATAGTTCTTATTCTCAACCAGTTCCGAATTGGTATAGTTTATGTTAGCTTATTTCAACCATATTTTTATCATTATTACGTTGGTTATCTATATATAAAATGACTGAACTATTGAATTACTAATATCATAATATTATTAGGGATCGTTTACTATGTAGGCGCCAATTCAATTGACCCAAAACGCTCATAGTTATAATTAGCAGTGTACTTAATTAAAGATAAAATACGTAAACCACTACTATATTTATATCACGCAGTTTAATACCATAATGCTATCTGATTATATTAAGTCCCTTGATCTTGGTTTTTAATCAACAAAAAAATTGTTGCTAAATGTACTTAAAAAAACGAATATTTAAAATAATCAATAATTCTACTTCTGACACTTACATAACAACCTACCCAGCTGCCTCTTTTAATTATTGCACTGTAATTAGAAGCAAGGAACAGGATCTTACCCGTTGATGTATTTTCTAAAAAGGCAATGTTTCCTCTTAAGGTTTGGTGTGTCTCCAGTATTTGCTGATAACCAGCTACTTTATCCTCATCTATAATAATACTGTCTGACTCTAGATAATTAAAAAGAGGGTAAGTGTAGAAGAAAAACAAAATTTTAATAAGAATAATTATGATGTAACTATAAATCGGGAAAATATATAATTGAGTATTAGGTACGGAGGTGGAGGACAATTATATTAGAAAAGAAAGAATGAAAATAAAATATTAAAAAAACAACACAAGTAATCGGAGATAAAGAGAAAAAAACAATAGTTAGGAGAAAACTTTTTCTATCAGATAAAGTCATAATAATTCAATGATACTTCTAGAGTCTTTTAACCTATACCTCTCAAAATATACCTCCTTATTTTAATGTAGAGTAAAACATATTGCCCATACCTTTCTTCAAGGCTTTTTCTCTTGCACGATATCCAGCCAGCTCTTTTTCTAGTCTAGATTTTTCTGTTACACCCCGTCGGGGAATGGTTGCCTGAATTGGTAACTCGTTTATAACATGAGATCCAAGAACACCTGAATGTTTTTGCACCCAGAACCTTATACTTTTTTCTTGGCTTGCTTTATCTTTGGCTACTTGGGACAACCGCTTACGAACCTGTGCAGTTAAATAATTAAATATAAGTTCTTATAGATTATCGACCCTGATATTAGTAGGATTGATACGATATTTGGTTTACACAGCTGGCTGAATATACTCATTTTTAATAAGAATTATCCAATCTTTTTATATATACTTTCATATATTTATTATGTGTAGCATCACACTTTCGGTTTTTAAAAAATAGCCACAGTTTATAATTAACAGTTACACGTTAAACTATATGCAATGGAAAGGGTAATTCCTTAATAAATATATTAAACAATAGCAGTCTTCAAGGTCATATATGTAAGTATAGATATTAGTTTGTTTTAAACGCCCATATTATGCATATATATTTTAAAAAATCAACATTGATTCTAATTTATATGACCTGTACGAAAAATACATTTTTTAAGTACCTCGTCTTGCCTGGTACAAACATTATTCAATTGTGTCTGTAGTCTGAAAATTTCCACATCAATTTTATTAATTGCTTTGGAAGATTTGATCAAATCTGTTGATGTATTCCATTTTTTAAACTATTGTTTCTATCAATATTAAATAGTTTGATTGACAAAAAGTACACTTTTATGTCTATTGAATAGTTTATATCACATAATTAACCTTTTGTTATAGAGCTGGCATAAATACTTCTAAGTTATATTTCTATATAATATGTCTATTCAATATGTCACCCAAAAAATATATATTTGGCAATCTTATCTTCTCCAATTTAATACAATAATTATCACATTTTATGTATTTATATTTTAATCCAGTCCTACTACGCAACTACTAATATATAGTGTATGTGTATTTATGCAAGTTACTAGGTTTAATATTTGATCAATACTACTTTCACAAATTTATAAAGTTTCTTAAGCAATCCTTGAGAGTACTTATTCATTCCCATAAAAATTGTTTCAAAAAATATTCTTTTAATATTATCTTTTCAATACGTGCACATGTTTTATTTCACCAACCTTGTGTATCAAAGTTGTCACTACAATTATGCTCCGGTTTATAATGATAAATAGTTATGGCAAAGGGTGAGTCGACTATATGTTGTATCTCTTTTAATGATGGCTTCTTAATATCCCCTCCCCTTGTAAATGCTGTGTTGTGGGACCATTAATTATTATATTTATATTTATATTACTTCCATCATACATAATAAGAATATTTTGTGCAATTGGAGAATTGACCATCAAACACTAATCAAAATTGACCCATAAACAAGAAATTATTAAATCTAAACAAAATTTCCAGATAATACAAATGCATTAGTAATAATATTGTGATATTCTAGAAGTACTGTGGTTCTTATAGAAGAACTAGAAAGCGTAGGTGATATATTTGTTTCTGGAAGTCCATATGTATATTGTTATAGTTGGGCATTAAATATATTTAATACCTTTGATGTGTGATATGTAAAATTGGTGTTAGCCCAATATATAGAGTAAATGTCACATACTATATCCTTCAGAAGACACTATATCCCGGCGTAGTCCTGTACTAATCCTATTGAAAAAGAAACAAAGGAAAGGGAAAGGGTTAGCTTGCTGAGAAGGGAATATGGTTATATAATTGTTCATAACAAGATTACTACAAACAGATGGTAAGTTAGTATGCAAGGAAAGTTATGTTTATAATTTTTAATATCGGTGAGCTGACTAATGTTTTAGGTACATACATAAACAAATAGATCAGTAAAAAAGTGGGGAAACAGATGCAGGTAGGAAAAGTTTCTAATTTAATAGCATACTTACAAATACTATTGGTAGAGTAGTTGAACAAAACTCCTAATATTTGCATTCAAAATAGAGATATTTATTTGAGAAAACCCTTAAAGTGCATCAATTAAAAATAGAATTAACAATCACCTAGTAAAAAATATATATGTTTATCTACCCTATTAGTTATTAACTAAAAGCATACATTTGTTGATCCATGTAATTACATGCATCCTTGTAGTTGGAACACAAAGCCCATTTATCCAATAGATGTGCAGCCAGTGCTGTATATCTAGTCTGACATTCAACCATAGCACTTAGAGATGGTCTCTCTCTTTCTGTGTGTGTAGGGTTTTATTTATAATTCCTAGATCCTGCCCTGTATATTGTCCGTATTTAAATTGCTTTATATGACCTACGGGCCAGTAAATGATTAGATAGAAGATATTTATCCTATTACTGTATTCTATTGAAAATATATATTGAATTTATAAATTAAAATGCACGGTTCAATGCAGTGCGAACCAGTCTATTGTAGCTAATTAAAGGAGTCTCTTGGTCTAATTATTTAACAATTCAGTCACACAGTGCACAAAAAACAACAACATTCATTTTTTCTTCAGCATGAGCTTGCTATATATATATAAGTTGTATTGTTTTCATAGAGTAAAGTTTTTCTTTTTTTATTTAACTCAACATGGATACAATTAACCTACTATATAATACATAAAGGCATATATAATGCGATACACAATAAAATATCAAATAGAATAGATAGTGGAATACACAATAAAATAAATAACGAGATAGTATATACAATGATATATAAAATAATCTATACTCTGACATATAACATAATATATAATGAAATATATAATGAAGTATGTAATGAAATATATAATAGGATATAAACTGTAATGTGGCGTTGCTATATATTATATCTAAACAAACCCACCCAAATCATTTAGAAGACTCTTCTTATACTTCAACTCATCAAGTATTTCGCAGGTAACTTGGCCTATTCTTTGTTGTCGGAAGTAGTCTAACACAGCTATAGCATCCTCTCGTGATTGCACAATTATAATCTGTTATGATGTCAATATTAGTAGTCAATTACCATACAGTTACATACATAAAGTGTGTTATACTGCATTATATTATATTATACAGATATGCGTATATAATATATTATGTTTGCACAAAGCAGTATACTTATATAAGTCAATATATTTAATATATTTATATATTGTAATATACTTATTATTTATCAAAAATTATACAGCAGAATATATCTAAATACACCGATATAATCATACAAAATCATATATATCATTACAAACGTTAATGCTTATGTATGAAAAATAAGTATATAGTAGGTATCATAAATACATTTGAGATGATGACAACCTTTAATTTCTGGCGTAAAGCCATATTAACAGGGACGCTATCTTTACAGGTCTTGAGGTTAATGACATCACAGACTACCCCATGTACCCTGTCTGATAGCCATCATTAATTGCATTATTTTATTAAAATTTATATTGTATTTATTGTATTAAATTAGTGATGTATATGATATATATCGCAGTGAATTAAGAGTCTATATTGCCTTGAGTATATTACAATAAGAGTATATATGTAACTTATTATTTTGATATTCAAGTAAAACTTCCATTTATGTTGTCAAATTACCTTTTTATGTAGTATGTATTCTATTAAATTTAAATTATATATCATAGCCAACACATTGAATCAGGAGTGTATTGCACTATCCTCCAATGGATCTTACATAGGACAGCCTATGCTTCAATATGCATCCCTACTGACTGGGATTCCTAAATTAACTTAACACTGACTATAATAGCACAATATCATTAATAACACATTATCATAATATTATAGTATCATTTTATAGTTGTTCTGTAACTCTTAAATCTCTTACCTATATAATTAGGCACATCTCTTGTAAACATTTAGAATAAATCAAAATAAATTATACACATTTACGCAATATACATATATATTAATAAATGCATACTAACAATCGCATTTAAAATATAGTGCTACTTCATCACGCATACAGTATAATTCATCACAAACCTAATTATATTGATAGCTACAGTATTCTACTTCTGCAGTATTACTCGTAGTTCTACCTTGCCCAACTTATAATTACTATATATATCGTGATTGCACTGCAATTTACAAAAGTATTGATTATTAGTAAGATTTTTAAGATAAACATTCATTTATTTCCTTACAATTGACTGCATAAACCAAACGCTGTATATTTAACCAATCAACCCAATAAAAAAAGTAAGAAGCCAATAGAAATAAGTACCAGCGCCCAGTTTATTCTTCATGTAAGTTATGGCACGAAATATATCTTTATCACCTTTTCCCAGTGTGTTTTCACTGACTGCTTTGTCATGTTGTAAACCAGAAAGTTTTCCTGTGTATTTCATGTAAATACTCTAGTATATTAATTATTAATAGCACAAAAAAAGATATAAACTTAATTTTTTAAGCAAGAATAGACATTTTAATATATATACATATATATGTGATTTTGATTATAAAACTTAAATTTTATACAAACAATTATTGACTTGTAGATGTACATACCCACATCTATGCATAAACTTACACAAATACATAAATATATTTATAATAATATACATATAATTGTATATAAATATACAAATGGGCATAAATATATGCCTAACTACCCAGAAAAACATATACCAGTGTTTATCCAGGGATACTAATCAAATATGACTAAATAGATTAGCTACTTATGCAATGATGTTATATTTCTGGTTTTGGTCTATTAGTAAATAATAACTACGTATAGCAAAGCACCTACTATGATAATGTAATGAGATCTTTATGGAACAAATAATGTAGATAAACTAGTACTAGTAATTAAAACAATAACAATAATTGCTTTAAAATGAAAGATTAAAATCTAAAATAATATATAAAATGCAACAATAAAAGGTGGCAAAAAATACATTAGACAAAAAAGAGACAAAATATAGTAATATGAAAGGAGTAGAACTACCATTTAATGCGATATTTTTTACCCAAGTCTTTAGTAAATTTATTTTAATAAGTAAATATTTGTGTATACAAAAATATAAATTTAAACATAATTTTGCAAATAATATTAAAAACTTAATTTCAATGACACTGTACGTTAAAAGTATATATATATATATATATATATTGTAAGAATCACGTATTGATATTACTAATGGTTTTAAAGCCTGCTTTAAATGTATTATAAATATAATAGTAATTATTAACTACTGACTGAAATAGAAATTTATATCATAGAAATATACGTTTGGAGGAATGTACATTTAAATATGTAAATAAACATTGCAAAAACAGTTAAATTACATAGATAATGAAGATGTAATATTGGAAGGAAAATAGGACACATACAAAGGAAAAAACATCTCAGAAATTGATGTAGATTTGTAGAAATAATTTAAAGTAAGGTAAAACTAGAAACTATACCCTCTAAGTAGGACCGTTCAGTGTCAACAGTAAACAAATTTTCTTTAATGTTGGCCTCTTCAGAACACAGTTCACTCAGAGAGTCTAGGAGAATATTAAGCTTACTCTGTGCATTGTTTTCCTCTTCACTGTATATTATAAATACATAAGAATAAATAAGCATATAAATAGAAATATGGATATACATATGTACTTACATTAGGTATTATATACATATATTTGTGTGTGTATGACTATATGAATATATATATATATAAATATAATTGGTCATACTCATACCCGAGCTGATATATATTTATACACAGCGAACACCAATTACAATAAGTGTACATACACGCAAGAGTTGTTTCATATGTAATTCTACATAAATAAACATGTATATAATCATTTGTTTAAAATGGATTTTCATATTTAAAAGCCAAGTGTTCATGTTATTCCAGGATTTAATAAAAACCATATTTAAAATATTTATATACTAGAATGAAATCTATACGCTAATTGGCATTGCATACGTTTATATGTAATTATGTTAACACCAATACATGCAACAACCAATATTAAAAATTATATGTAAACTAACACATGCATATGTATGTATACGTGCATCTATTATATATATATATATATGCAAATATATGTTGCAAAGTTTGAAAAATAAGCATGCATACATACATGTATACAACCTTAATTTAGACGCCTAGGGTTACCTACCCTAATTTCATCAACTTATCTTGGCAATCTAAAATATCTTTATTGCATGTCAACAGATCTCCTTGTAGACGTAAATGTGTTGCTCTATTTATAGTGGCCTGTTGTTTCCATGCTTCCATCATAGGAATATCGTGGGTCGTTTCCAACTTTGTATAATGTGTTATCAATATTAATTCTAATTTCTTGAACTATGTAAATTTAAATTCAAATTTAAATTCAAACAGTTATTTACCACTCCTTGCGGCATTTTAACAATATTTTAAAACATAGTGACTGTTTATTGTAAAAATAATATAATATTAGAGACTGAAACTATAGTAGAGAGATAATGACAACAAAACTGCCCTTTACATTTTAGCATATTGATTGAATACCTATTCTGTGTTCTAGTTTTATATTTCTCCTCTATATTGAACAAGCCCAATATTCATCACATACGTGTCTTTTTACCTTTTACTTTTTCCTCCATCTATACACCAATTCACCATGAATATTAACACAGGCATAAAATCTTAGTTATGTTTACTTTCACGATACCTCTCTTTTGTCTAATTATTGTGTATTTTATTGTTTTATTATTTTATTTTTCTCTTCACATTAGCCTGTGGGACGCCTTCCAAAAATATTTTAATATAGATCTGTCTTCATAATATACCTTGTTTTAATGCTGTTTCTCTTTACAATCCGTCTTTCCCGCTTTCTGTAAAATGTGCAAATACAACATACCTTTTCCAACTTTTTCTTCAGTGCAGTAATTTTTGTTATGTTTACGTCTTGGTGTTCTTGTTCCTATTGTGGAAACGACGGTAAGTATGTGTTTTTTAGTTTATCCTAATATTTCATAATTACTATTTTACTATAGATAATAAGGTTATGACTGTTACTGTTAACTATGTAGCAAATAAGGTAAAAATAACAACAATAACAACAATACCAATAACCGCAACTATAATAATTCTATTATTGTTTATAATATTAATTTAAAATTACTACCCTTATAAATATTAATGTTCATACTAACTTTACATTAACAGCTATTGTGAAAAAATTTATTAATCATTGCATTACCACGATCAGGAAGAAATTAATACTACTATTGCATAAAGAACCATCAATACAAACCCTGTCTTTTGTATTTGTGTGTTTTGAAATAATCTAAATTCGGCGGTAATATTCATACTTTAAATACTAATATATCATTATAAAAGTCTATAACACACCAATGTAATCAGCTGCTTGCAAAGAGCTTCCAGTTTTTTCTGGGTTTTAAGTATCTGTACGTCCAACATTTCCTGGTCTTGTATATTTTTAGCATTTCTGTCATTATTTGCAATTATAACTCGTTGTAATTTACCAACCTTACTCTGTGTTAGTTCTTCCTCTACCTGCAAGTACGGAAAATATTTTATGTTATTCATTAAGGTGGTGTTTGTACAACTCTTACTTGTTGCCTATGTAGACATTTATGAAGCACATTGGCAAGTTTTTTTTTTGATACGATTTTATCTTTTCGTTTCTTCAACTGACATTATTTCTATTTAATTTATTCTATTATATTTTTCAAAAAATCCGAAGCACCCTGAGTCCATGACAAAACACTAATTTTTTAGTAAAATGTAGCATCTATTTAACTGTTTAAATAAATATATATAAAAACATTAACCAAGGTACTGCATTTACGTTATCAATAGACTGCTACTAATAATGCAAGCACAAGCAGAGCCTATTACGCATGTAAGACACTATGAGTGTAACAATAAACCTTAATGGTAGCAGCCTGTGTTAGAAATTCCGTATTCTGTGCTCTGGCAGCGTCAAGTTGTTTTTCACATTTTTTCAATGCTTTTTTTTGGATTGCTAGCTGTTCTGTGTGTACTGTTGCCTCCTCCTGCATTATTTTTACCTCTTCCACGCAAGACTAATCCATTATAAATAGGATTGTGTATACAGGGGTCGAGGTTGAGAATAATGATGAGAAAAATAATAAGATAAAAAAGCAATTTAACACAAGAGTACTTAGAGATAGTGGGGCTGATATTAAAAAAAAAGAAATAGAAAAAAAAAAACTAGACAGAAAAGCTAAGAGTGTATGATGCCAAGGAGGATTTATCTATTAATTTCAGCCTGTGTAGTAACTATTGCACCCATGTTCAGAGCAGCAGTTAACTAATGCATTAGAGAAATTAGGATAAAACTGGATAGCCTTTATTTGGTATCAATACATAGCCAAAGTTCTTAATTTGTCCCAGAAAAAACCTCTTTTTATTTTTTAGATATAACATTTTATATATAGAATACTACAGAATCCTGCATTAATCAATTACATAATTCTAATAATAGTTACTTTGCCTATGTTGTAGAGTAGCTATATTTGACACGATCCTCTAAACAAAATAAGATGAAAATCTGTGGTGTACTTCTTTTGTCTGCTAAATATTGTGAGGAGACTGAATATAGCAATTAGATGAAGAGTCTGAAAAATAAATATTTTTTACTTTTATTTAAATACTCATAATTCATAATTACACAGTTCCATTGATATATTAAATGCAAGTATATGTAGACTAATAAAAATAATATAATTGCAATAAAACAATTCTATTGACATCCTATTCATGTGCTCAACTTAAATATATATAACCATCTATTAATCATTAAAAATCAACCAAATGCATGTCTGAATAAATAATAATACACATATCGGTAAGTTCACTAATGTCTAATGTAATATTATAAAGCAGTATGCTATATGCAAATTTTTTCAAAAATATCATCCACACATAAAGATAATTTATATTTAATTAATGCAGTGCAATAAACACATATAATAACACCTAATAGTCTTACATTCAACTTGGAAGACTCCCTTTTTAAAGTATCCTTAACACAATCTTGGTGTTGAGAGTAGATTCTTTGTTCCTTTCCAAGATGCACACACTCCTCTTTCCGAAAGGCAAACTGGAATGTTTTAAATCTTTATGTGTGTGTAGATATTTCGGGTTATATGTAGTGATACAAATGTTTTTGTAATTATATATGTCCATATATGTATTGGTATATTATAACGATAGAGTCTCCCCATTTTGATTAATTTTTTTAAAAAAATAACATTATCTATAATTACTAATTACTGTTTTAGTTTAAACTTGCCTCATACTAGTATGGTGTAAATTCATTGCAATTTTCTATTTATGCCAATTTATTTAAGAATTAATATACCATGCATTAGACTGGGACCGGAAGATTAGGATATTAGAAA
>NAOQ01000119.1:40887-58016 GCA_002751075.1 Ichthyophonus hoferi | reverse complement strand
GATAAATAAAAAGCACAAAATTATAGAGAGATATTGTGAAAGAGAAATATGTAAGAAAAATAATAAATAATAAGACCGATCTCATTGTATAAATTATGAGCTTAAGTACCTTTAAAACCATCCATAATTCCTTCTGGTTGACTTTTTGGCTTCCTTTCACTACTAGAAAATCTTCTCCTTGTTCTTTTACGACTGTGAATAACCTATGTTAGGTGTATGTGGTGTATCTATGTACATACCGGTGACCAATAGGTAAGCTTATATCTATGAGATTGTGGGTAAGTAAAACAACCGTGTTATATAGATATATGAAACAGTAAGGCTTGTGTAAAATATTTTATATTGGTAAACATATTAACTAGTTTAAATGCCGCACAGACCCTTACATGTAGGCAAGAAATATGTATATTTTTGGAAATATGTAGGGAGATCAAATAGTAGTAGACACAGATAGTACACGTCAAATACAATTTGGTACAACAAGTACTAGGTTTATTTTTTAAAATATGTTTATAAAGTGACGCTTAGATATTATATTAAGCAAAATACATTTAGTCAAAACACTTTGTTAACATTACCTTGAAATTCTTCTGTTGTGAAAATAGTCCAGAAACTTGTAGTATTATTGGTTCCTTGGTTTACCGTTCTTGTGATAACAACATTCCATTCTATTTAATGGTAACAGGTTTTTGTTTTATAAATACACACTCATATATATACGTGATTTTTCAACTTTAAAATGCTTTTTTACATGTCAAAATACATATCTGTATTATCTTTCACTAGAAATCATCTGTTTCTTCTTAAAGTTTAAAGTTGGATAACAAATATTAATACTAGAAGGTATTTAATATGATAGTCAAGAACTGTTTACCGCAATTTCTTTGATGAATTCACCAAGTAATAGTAAAAATGATCAACTCACTATTCCCACATATATAAAACTAACTTTTGCTCCTGGAATATTAGATATATGATCATGTAGCCACTATTATCAGTAAAGTTAAATACTGATAATAAGAAAAGGTGCATATTAAACTCATACTAAAATGTTTCGAAATCCAAAATACAGTTATATTACTACGGGCTAATGATAACCTCATTTTCTTTAAAATTTCATATTTATATTTAAGTACATGTTGATTCTTGCCAGGATTGAACTCTTGTTTATAACAATCTAAATTCCATTTATTTTTTAAACTTGATCAAGTTTAATCAAATAATTAGATACAGGAACGTAAATGGTCTGTTAAAACAACATCAATGACACTACTTCAATAAAATATAAAACAGCTTCTTTTTTTCTTGATTACTTTGAATCTGTTTGTCCATAATAGTTTACCACATTTAGCTGTCTTTCTATTCTCTTACACCAAAAACATAATTTACCTATATTAATGAAGTTTTCATTTTTCACCTCCCACAAATTTGTTGCATCAATATAAACATAATACCTAATTTTTCCGAAGTCACCAGAAGATGCAATTGAATCTTAGTAGCAATATTAGCTCTACCTTCCTGTTCCGTTGTAATTCCGTCATAAACAAGATCATCTAAATCTGTAAAGAGATATTTACATGCATTTGCTTTTGTTAGAAAAATTATTGTTAGCGCCAGTTGTATTATCTAGTTCGCCCTAGAATAGCCCAGCTAAGTCATAATATGCTTTTAAACGAAAATGACACGCTAGATTTCGAAATGCCTTTGTTTTCAATTAAAGGTCTATGGAAGAATTAGAGAAGAAAAAAGAAAAAAATTAATAAAATAAAACACAGAATGTGATAGCTTTATCTGTAAACACACTTGACTTGTATTTTTTTTAAGGAGTTGAATTTTGTGTATTTTAATTTTAAGTTTCAGTGATGGAGGATCAAGTGCTAGTTTTTCAAGATACAATTGCAATAGAAAATAAATATTAAAAATTGATCTTTTAAATACAGCGTGTAAATAAAAATAAAAATATAAGCATTTATACGCTAATGAAGGATTAGCGCCAAGATGTAGAAAAAAATAATAGAAGATAGACAACAAGAAAGAAAGAAACCAAGGCAGGTATGCATGCATAAAGGAATGTTACACAAAACCAAAACGATGGTAAATGTATGCTTAATGGCTAATAATTACTTACTTTTTGCACGAAAATCAACACTTTTGATGCCCAAAACAAAGCATATAGCTGAATTGTTAAAATATTAGCAACAAAATATAAGCATTAACATTAGCAAGAGCCATAGACTACAAACAGAGGCAGAAAAGAGATCAGGATAGATTTCGATCCATCAAAGTTTACGCATGCAAAGATATATTAATATTGATGCCACTATTGTACTTATAATTACTTATATACCTATACGCTTGTACCTTTAGTGTGAAACCCTCAAAAATAATCACAACTTTCAGTATTATATACGCTTATATACATATACATATAACTTAAATTTAATAATAAATCTAAATACTTAGACATGAACTTAGAAAAATACGTAAACAGTACTTAGTTTATTTAATATATTTTGCGATTGTCTAAACTAAACATTTATAAATGAACCCTACATTTTAGTTTCCAAGGATTTTAAGTTAATATGTATACCTATTTACTTACCGAGTGTTTCTATCTTATACATATTTATATACATTTATGAATAGCCTTTGATTATATCCACATCATAAAAAGAAAAGTGATTTAGCCATACAGACGGAAGAACTAGGAAAACAGCATGAAGACTGTGACAGATTGTGTTGATCCAAGACTTACCATCCAGGATTGCTGTAAGGTAATATTGGCATTGTTACAGGTGACTCCGAGGTCAAATCTGACTAATACACAAATTAAAATCAACAGACGAGGTATGAAATTTTCAGATTAAATATAGTTGGAATGAAAAACATATTGGCAGTGGCAATATATGTAGATATGCATATACACATTTATTTAAACAAGTTAAACTTATCGTAAATATAAGCTATTATTTACCTCTTGATTTATAATTATTATTTCAAGTTTAGCACTGCATATATGTATTCACAAACATAACCATTTATTTTGATTTTTTATAATTTTTTTTAAATATTCATACACCATCTTACCGCTTTTTCCAGAACCATTAGGACCAACAACACTGATAAAACCCAAGTAATGTGTTAGTAAAAATTGCGCATGCATATTTTTATCTATCATAATTTCTATTGTAGTCAGAATGGTATGGCACAAATGTTTACATTGTTATACCACGTAATACCAGTCAAATTTAGTCAGACTAATTGCGAAAGAAGTACTATAAAAATTTATAATGAATTAGCAGTATATTGTTTTACAATAACACAGGGTAGATCAAACCAATGCAATGAAGAAAGTCATGGGAGAAAATAGAGTTCTGGAGTAGATCCAGTAGACACATAAAAGTTAAACAAATTTTAACAGCAATAAATACTAATATTTTTTTAAAGAAAATATCATATAATACGTACAAATATTGGTGCATGTCAGGTTGATGCTAACAAAGATAATATAAAAGGTATTACTTTGAAATCCCAACTATAGTTTGTTAAGATTAATCTAAGAGTAGAGTCCAAAGGAAAACCGAAAATTTAAAATGCGCCAGGCAGAATAGTCGAATATGCAAAATTTTAAACTGACAAAAAAGCAAAACTAAAATCAATTTACTCCCGTGTTCTAATATTACTCACCATGTTAATCTTTTGTCGAAGGGACCTACTTCAATGAGATCTTTGTAGCATTTAAATCCTTGTATCCCCACCTTTTGTATTGTTGCCTTGAGAACCATTGAATTTGTTGTGCACATAATTGCAAGAAAGCTTTTTTATAACCTAATAAAAAATGAAAAATATATCAGCCTATTGATGGCACAATTGTGAGGCAGGTTTGGCTGTGTATAGCAGAGAAAATATTAGAGTATTTGCAAAGCACCCAAGATTAGTTGGACAGGTTTATGATGGTATGCCTTATGTTTCTGAAAATTTCATAATATTTATTTTAATAATTCCAAACTATCATGCAAATACAGGTTTTGTAAAAGGTTAGGGGATTAGTCGATTTATATCATATATGTGTCCATTGTATGACCAGCTTAAATTGAAATCCAAGTTTTAACTCTCGGCCAGATGTACATCCAGATAAATGTATGTTGTTAAAATCTTATACTAATTACATATAACCATACTACCTCCATGCTATGTGATTATATTGTTATTAAAGCGGTCATAAAATACTACTACTGCATTGGAAATATTTGTATATATTTCTAAGGCAATATATATTATACTTATATTATTATGAACACGGTATGGCATGCCCTCATACTTAATTAATATTGATTTCTGTATGTAATAATAGGCAGGACAAACTTCACCAATACGTATTAATCTGAATGTAGCACCTTAATATGACATTCCTATTTATCCTTATATTGCCTAGTTGTACGTTATCAAACTTTTGAGCGCCATTTTTTAATCTGCTTTTCACGAAGGTTTTGGCCAATAGGAGTCGTTGATCTAATTAGGTACCGACTGAATAACATAAATAGATCTAATTGGTCATTTTTGAGGTGGAATACAGTGTATTATTTAGGTAAAAATACAACTGCCAAAATGGCTTTTCAAATAGATGCAGCTATAGTTAAATTATATCAATAGTTTGATAAATCCATCAGTTGCCACATCATCGTAATTAATGAAATATTTCATATTAGCTAAAAGGTATTTGCCCTGGATTAATTGTTTTTTTCCATTTCTTTATAGAAATCAAAAGAATAAAAGACATCCTCGTCACCCCATCCCCTTTGAAAAATGCCAAGAGTGCAGTACCAAATGATTTTCTATTTTTAACCCTATCTAAGGGCCAAAGGCATGATATATCCCAATACAATAACTGTGTCACGCATTATGTAAATTTTGATATATTGATATCTAAGAAAAACTAGACCCGGTTGTTGCTAAAAAAAGGTTAGATTGACTTTGAAGTGTCGCCCTGATCTTAAAAAATGGTATACCAATTACATTATTATTTTTTATAAATTGATCTGTATTATTCGAAACAAAAAATCATGATGATTTTTTCCTTGTTAATCTACTTAGACCTGAAATCTGAAATATTTCCAGTTTAGATTTCTAAATCAAATCCATTTTTGACAGTATAGCCAATCTCGGGTATTTCCTTAAGTCAATCCTTGACTTTTATTATGAACCTTGTCCAGATTACCAGATCATTAGTTATGGTCAGTGGGTATAACTAAACACCTCAAAAAAGCACTACATTGCTAGCCACTGTTAATGTAGTCATAATAAAGTAGACACATTGCAATCATGTAAATATGTAAGTTGAGAGGGGAAAACGAAGATGGTGTTAATTATAGGGTATTTACATTATTACTTAAATGTCCGTATTGCTTATTTTTGCTTTATGTATATCTATAATAATACACACAAAATTGAGTTTCTTACTGGTTTTCAATTGCAACATTTTAAAACTTAATTAATAATAGCAATATATGATTGAATAATTTATACTTTAGCACTCAATATTATTTTTCCGTCTTGCATCCAACTACCGTAATCGTAACCACTGTAAATGTTCAATGCATAAAATGGCCCAGTATTGTCTGTCCGCTTTAGGAACTACTTTTTACGCCCTCTTTCATTTTATTTTGTTGACGATAGAAGCATAATAGTAAAGTAATATGATAAATGGGATTAATACAGTATATTTATGATATAAGACCATCTCTTGCCTTCATGTAAGTTCAGTTATTTAAAGTTACATTTGAACAAATTATTAGATATAATATTTTAAAACACAAAGCAATAGTTACCACAAAACGGGTAAAAAAAGAAAGCAAAGAATAAACTGGGAGGAAGAAACGTATTAAAACGTATTAATATGTAAAATATATGTGCCTGTATATATAAGTCACGCTATTTTATGTATATAACTGTAGAACCATTTGGGTGTAAGCTTTTTTTCATGCCTGTAATTTCAAAAAAAAAAATAAAATAAAATAAAAAAACAAAAAAAAAACGTAGACCTCAATATAGGTTGCACACAACTTGTTATAAAACCAGGGTGAAAAAAGATATAGGATAATTGCAAAATGTCGAAAAAATAAATATCTAGGTATTAGCACCACAACGTCTTATTTAAAATTATTACTGACTGCAATAACTTAATGTGTATTAATTGTTTTCTGGCATGTTCATGACATTCGGAGGCACTTAATCAGACTGTTTTAAACTCTCATTATCAGTCTTTTCTAGATGTAAATTATCGTCACGTATGGAAGTAGTAATTATCATCAAACAACATTCTGTATATGGCACAATCCATAGCGATCAGATTGTTCTAAGTATCATCTGCTTTCAAATCATGACGATGTTCTATGACAATTTTTCTCAACCTTTCTGCCTTTGCTAAATCTATAGGCACCCCATCACCTTTTGCTAGCATACGGGAGGCATTGAGACATCCATAAATATACCCTAAGTCGCATGCAGTTAAACAATACTTTAACGCCTTTTCTTTATCTTGTGGAACACCATCACGACCTTTAAGGTAGATGCAGCCTAATTTTGAGCAGCTTACAGGAAGATCTTCATCGCATGCCTAAAGAAAAAATAAATTAGCTGAAGGGAAAAAAAAAAAAGAAAACAAATATTGGAATGTCTAGTATAGTGAATTTGGGAAAAGAAAAAGAAATAAAAAAATGGAAACTTACGGAAGGAAAATACTAGAAAAGAAACTATAAAGAAATATATATATATACATAAAAAAAACGCACAAAAAATAAGAAATGCAGGAAGCAGAGAGATAAAATAATATACATTAATATTAAAGAGAATAGATGGATGGAAAACATAAAAAATATTGTAAAGCATTAAGGAGAGAAGGGACAGACGGATTGTTATATAAAAAAATCATACTTAAATATTTATGTTTAAAATGTTATCTAAGAGTACACTCTCCGCAACCCAAATAAGAATACATTTTTGGGTTATAGTTATTACACAAGCTTGTAAATTTACATGTTTTGTGCTAGAATAATGTAACCAATTTATTTTATACATGTATTTGTTTATATAAGAATAAAATTGAAATATGCAGGGAAAGATAAAGGTAAACACAGAAAAGGCACATAGATTGAAAATATAAAGTATTAAGAGGTGATGAGTGGATCAGGGAGACTGGCTTTCAAAACTAAGATAAAATTAGAAACAGAAGTGTCAATACTTGTAGTAAAACAAAAGCAAAAACAACAACAATACCACCTACCATTTTAAAATAACTAACAGCCTTTTCAGGATATCCTTCAATTAACGCCTGACCTGCACTGTTGCATGACTCTTCACAACCCAAATCACATCCTTGAATAAATAATTTGATTCTATGGGCATAAATGCATGTAAGCCTATATATATTTACGAGAATGAGCTTGTAAGTATGAAAACATTTGTTTTCATAGACACAATCAAACCCATTGTATTGGTATATATTTAGTATTTATATTTATGAATATTTACATGTATAGATATATGTATATAGTTGAAGGTGTTTTTATCGTCTTATATATGTATCAAAAAAACTATCGGAATAGGACACATTTACAAAAGACACATCATTCTAAAGCTAAATAAGAAATACAAGTAAATGGAATTGGGAACTTAAAATAATTAAACATGCAAAACAAATACCAAGAACGGGATAGAGGAAAAAATCAACATAATGTAAACATGAAATACAGTATACAAGGAACATAAAGGAATGTATAAATAATACCGCAGTCATTGTAGGTACCAATATATAGTTATGTTAAATAAACTAAATAGAGTGAAGGCCCCAACGATAAATTATTGACTAACTATGAGTAGCACGCTAAGTACCTATTAAATAAGAAACTCGATTTCCAAAAGCAATACAACTTTCAAAACATTGTTTTGATTGCGATATTGATTATGTACAAACGGAATCATCCAACGTAGTAGGTTGTCGCTCAGGTTTAGAAATAAAGAGAATGAAAATGTTCATAATGAATGATTTGGAGAAATTTAAATCAAAACGTATTTAAGATAGTTATATATGCAACATAGGCAAAGTAACTATGGCTATAATTATCCAATTAATTAATGCTGAATTCTGAAGGAGTTTATACATGAAATTCTATATTTGGAAAGTATAAAAAGGTTCTGTCTAAGCTAAATTAGAGACTCTTGATTCTGCAGTAATACTGAAGAAAGGCTATATAGTTGTTATCCCGAATTCTATACTTACAGTTGATTGTTGCCACCCTGAATATGGATGAGATAATTGTAACACAGGCTGAAATTGACAAGAATAACTAATAGTATAAATAAAATGATATTTAAAATAATTAAAGACAATAGTGTATAGTGTTTGTGTTGTTCAGTTTAAACTCACCCCAACTCCTCGTCTTTCTGTATATCTGGTTTACCATCATAGTGCATTTGTCCCAAAGACATACAACTTTTACCAAATTTTCCTTTTTCGCAGTTACTTTTGTATATTTCTGCTGCAGTTTTAAAATCTTTATCCATTATTTCAACATATTCAGCGTATTTGTGACAACTTCTAGGATCATTATCTTCTTCGCAGCCGCGTCGAACTAACGTTTTAAAAGCTATTTTGCTTCGTGCAATAGATACAGGTTTTTCTGCTGGGTTATTGTGGAGAGACATATTCAGTAAGCAGATTGATGTCTATTTCGTTTTGTATATCTTTATTAATTGTTCTATTTTATCTCTTCAAACCTGATTTCTGAAACTAACCTACTTCTCCTGGTAATAACATTGCATTAATTTTAGAATATATCCTACATACTCTTTTTAAAATAGCTAAACAGAAGAATCAATTAAAAAGAATGTGTTCAGGAAAATAATAAGATCAACGTGGAGTGGCTCATAACCGAGAAACTAACTAGTAGATTTGCTATCATAAATAATGAGATACATCCACGCATATTATCTCTAGCAAATGAGAAATCAAAATGACGCCAAAGACTTGAAAAAATGCAATAGTACACAAAAAAATAAAACGATTTCACAGGGAATATGATGAGTGAAGAGAAAATCCACAAAATATTTATGGCGTATTATTTTCTTAATACTACACAACACTAACACTTCAGATACCGCGCATTATTCACAGCCTTTTAGTTGTCCTGAGCCGTTGTCTATTGACCATTGGCATATTATAATTTTATTTTAAGAATGCATTATTTGATTCGTGCTCCTGAGATTTATTCCCGGGATTCCACATACTTGTTAAATATGTTTCAACCTGATTGGCTCTCCTATTGCCTTTTATTGATTTTTATTCTATTTATATATAGATATTCATTTCATTAATTCACTGGTACCCTGGCCACTGCAGACATTAAGAATTGCTTGTGTATGCATCCGAAAGCTACATGGAAATTTAATGTCATCTGGCTATTCCCATATGAAATACTACGTATACTTCACTTTTGACTATATATAGTATCCACCCTTAGTCAGCTGCTTACTTTTCAAGTACTTATCAGAGCTCTTAAACTGTTTATTATATCTACAGTATTTAATCAGTATTATGCTCAATAATTATATAATGCAGTAATGAATATGGGAATTGTATAATGTTTCTCTTTTTGAAACCAATATTTAACAATAGCATTTTTTGTACTAATTTTTGTTTTCTTAGAACCATTTATTCGAATGGTATGTCACTTTTTCTTTTTTAGGTTCTATGTACTGGATGCAACCAATTCAATCAATAATATTATTAGTTTTTGCCTACCTTTCATATCATATCGTGGTTACATCAAAGTCATAAATAGCTGGATAATGGGAAACCGGTGTAGTACTTTACGCTTAGGGCCTCAATAGGTGTGTTTTTAACCATTCAATCGTATTATATTTGGAATACGGAGAAAGATATCACAATCGTCTTGGAAGCAAACATTCCTACGCTTACATATATGCCAATGTCTCAACAGATGGCTGTCCCGTTAAACCTAGAATATTATTTAAACTAAAGGCTATTGATTGTCTTTCAACTGCATGCTATATAATGTTATATTGTGATATCGTAGCTAACCAAAACATATAATATCTATCACTTATATTATAATATTCGATTTAGCTGATTATTGCCCTTATTCAATTACACTGACGCACAATGTGGGGTGAATACTAAATGGGTTTTTGAATAAACATCAAATGAGTAGATATTATGCTTAAATGTAGATAAGTATCAGTATTAAGTAGACTATTCTTTACTACTTAATTTAACCCTTACTTATTGGTAGCACACTATAATATAGTGTAATATTTTATGCTGTGTTATATTAGTTTGTATGGGATTAAAAGTAAATGGAAATCTCCGGAGTGCCTATTTAGACGCGATTGAGGATCTAGAATCTGTAAACCGTGCCGAATTTCCATACTACTACATATTATTTAATCAAAATATTAAGTGTATAAATTTTTCACTATAGAATCCATGGCTTAATTAAAAATGCTTTTATTAACCTAAATCCATTAATTGCTTAACATTCCATAAGAACTTAGATAATTGTATCATTCTTACGAGGGTGAGTATGAAAATTTATAATAGTAATGAAAGAAAATTAAAGGAAATGAACTCAACCAATTAAACTTTTAAAAATACATGTCCCTTGGAAATAAATGCCCCAATAAAGCTAAGGCAATGTAAAATTTGTGTGACGAAATATACTTACGGCACAAGTTTCTGACAACGGACCATTTTAATTATATAAAACTTAAATAATCTTGTAGTTTTGTCTTGTACTCATTCACACAAACGTATCTATATATATATATCTATCTCAGTCATTCATATATACGTGTCCTGTCTATTCTCGTCCAAGAAATACTTGAGTACCTAAGCTAAGTACAACGTATTACTGTAATTCCAAAATACGAGAATAAGAATCTTGCATGATGAGAACAGGCGTGTGAATTCCATTAAAATACCAATTCCTTACCAATAGCTCAATCAATTACTCAAGCACAATACGTCACAATGCATTAAAAATTGTTCTTGTTTAAACTTTTTGAACGTATATAGTTCACGTACAAATTCAAATATAGTATGCCAGATAATGTATTTAGCTTTTACACGTATTACATTATAGCAAAAGCTGTGTACTTGTATGATTATACAGTCATAGATTATGTAAGTCGTCTGGGTCTATTAAATAGGTATTATTAGGATGATAATAAAATAACTTAATATAGATAACTTAATATATTATATTATGCTATCCATAATCTTTTTATCGATAAGCGATTTAGATCATTTGGATTGCCTAAATTATCATATAGTCTAATGTAATATAATTGGTTGCCCATGGTACTAATTATTTCTTGAACCAATGGAACCAAGCAACATCTATACTACACGTTTAAAAAGTTAACTAAAAGAAAGTTTACACTAATATGCCATTATACACGACATCCTTTACAATCATGCCTCGTTAATAATTATATAGGGGCTTTGATATGAGACCAAAATATTACCAAAGTAATATACAATGCCAATTAATAAACGGTCAATTTAGGCTAGTTTTATAAATAAACAAAGATTAT
This sequence comes from Ichthyophonus hoferi, assembly GCA_002751075.1. Lineage (NCBI taxonomy): Eukaryota > Ichthyosporea > Ichthyophonida > Ichthyophonidae > Ichthyophonus > Ichthyophonus hoferi. The sequence continues at coordinate 46,403 of NAOQ01000119.1, read as the reverse complement.
TAATGTCTTGATGTTGCTTCCTTGAACACTAATCATAATGACTACCTGGACAGATAGGCCATCAATAACTAAATGTTTACAGTTGTATGTGTTGTATTCACATATATGGCCATACATCAGTACATCGGAAGTTGTTATTGCAGATGTTATGAGGCCGTTATACATTGGCAATGCCCACTTCAAACATATATATGCCTTAGCCAATGACTTTATAAATTAGTCGCAGCCAGAGTTATATTGAATTAATATTTTTTTGATGTCGTTACGATAGACAGCTCTAATAGGGTAGCTATTATGCCTGTCTTTGGGTAAACCGTAACCAGTCAGTCCGGGGTATGGCTAGAGATAGCACGATTATAACTTCCACGCACGCATAAACAAATATATATAACTATTATATATAATATATGCATCAACAAAACAAGAAAATATTACAAAAATACACTTGTGTATATATGATGATGCAACAATAAGAGCATGCGCTCATTCATGAATATAATTATATATATATCGATTTATAATAGTTGGAGTTACAAAAAGAAGGAAAGATAAGACAAAATAGAAAAAAATGATAGATAGAGATCCATAAGTAAAGCAAAAAATGCAAGAAAAACAGGTAGAGGGGAGAAAGAAGGTAAGAGAAAAAGAAGGTAAGAGAGAGAGGGAGAGCATGCCACCAACCTATTGTGTGGATAGTCCGCCACCTAAGGTGTCAAATTCTTCCTCTTCCTGGTCCATGCCCATTACATCATGACCTGTCTCCTATGACCGTTATACCATATTAAAACAATACCACATATACAAGTATTGGTGTGTATAGAGCTATATGAAAGACATAGACCAGGGTAGTAGGATATAAGGATTGTTATGGATATCAAGGACAAACAAACACAGACCAAATAATGGAAGATCACCGACATGGGCCACAGAGTGTCAGATAGTACTAGGTAGACACCAAGGGCCATATATACATATATCTATACATAGAGTGTAATGCAACATGCAGCATGGTTTCTATCCTAATTACCTCATATGTCACTCCCCCCTCCTCTCCCATGGCCATCCCTCCATCATAGGTGGCTTCATCCATTGTTTGCAGATGGTCGCTTCCCATTCCTTCGGCACCACCCTCTCCTCCCTCCATGCCTTCCATGTCTCCTTCATTGTGAGTGTCTGTTAGGTACCAGTATGATTAGTGTCATTAAATCTGGATATATCTGGATAAACAGTAGATTACAGACATACCAAAATTATAACGTAACATAATAGAATATATTAAAGTACAATATACTATAATATACTATAATAGAATAAAAATATAATACAATATAATAAAATGCAATATAATGTAGTATATTGCTATATCCTAGCTAACAAAAGAGTGCACATAGACAGTAATGAATATATAAAAAGCCAGACGGAAACAAATGAATAGAGAGAGTAATATAGAGAGGGGACAAACATGGTGGTTTATACACATACGAAATATTATGTAAAAACAGAGAGTATAGAAAAGAAAAAAATGAAAGCAAATATGTATATAATAATATTATTAGTAATAATAATATAATAATAATAATAATAATAGTAATAATAGTAATAAAATATGAGGCTTAATGTAAATATGACATCTATAATGGTCAAGGACATAAAAGGAAAGGTGGTGATGGGACAAGGGAAGGGAAAACGAAAATGAGAACTCGACAATAATATAACAACAACAAAAAAAGCACAGTATTAGCACAGTATCTCATAGCCACTGTAGTATTATGTCCATAGTCCATACCAAGTATATACGTACACAAAAATCAACACCAACCTACCCTCATATGTGTCGATCTCACCCTCTTCGCCCACTATGTCTGTCTCATATATTTCCTCTTCGTCTTCCTTGCCCTCCACTGGTCCATCCAATGAATTGATGTAATCGTTAACGAATCCCAGTGATTCTGCACCCTTAGTTCCGACTGACCCAAGGAGACTATGATAGGCCTTGGCCGCTTCACTCTGAGGGTAATATAATGTTGATAATAGCCTCTACAAGATTCATAGATACATATATACATAAAAACATATACACAGATATATATATATATACTTATCTACATACATGCCAACATATATACATATGTACATACATACATACCCTTTGATATGTATCATTACGGCCAACCACACCACAATCAATAAGTGATTGGACGACAGTTGCTAAGGAGATGAAAGGTCTTAAACCATTGAGCTGGGCAATGAGATGAACCACTCGAAGGTGTTGCGAGGCTGTTTGACTGCTACATGGCAAGAAGAATTCTTCTACTAGTGCCTGGTGGGTGATGAAAAGAGAGTGAGCATGGGTTCACTTGGGTGGGTAGGTCAGGGATGTTAAAATAGATAAGGACCAAATCGATACTTTGAAAGTTTATTATTATAATATTAAATATATAATAATATATTATACTACCCTATAATATAATATAAGATAATATAAGATAAGGTAATACTATATAACACAATACCTAATAAAAACATATATGTACAGGAGTCATTCCTTAATTTCCGTCACTTCCAATATTGTAAAAGTTTTTTTAAAAAAAATCTTGCAAAGACTATTATGATGCCCATAGAAAATAAAAGAACAGTAACATAAATAGATTGTATCAAATCAAAACGTATATAGAAAACAATGTACTAATACACATCTATATAATTATTTTCTTCATGTCAATAACTTAACTATTTAACCCCTTTCCTAGTTGTTATAGTACGGCAAGGAAGACTTTTATTTAAATTGCATAGCTATCTCATATAGGGGTGGTAACAAAGAAAATAGTAAGTTAAGTATATACATGTGTTGGTATACAGGAAAAACAAAACAAAATAGAGGAGAAACATTAAATATGCCAAAGATATATATGCAAATATGCATTTGAATGCCTACATATAGTATATAGACTAGGGACTACACAAAGGTTGTATAGAAGCATATTTCAAAGGGTTATTTATAATGCATGCAAATAGATATAATAAAAGGAAAAGAAAGATAATAATATATAAATAGATATAAGTAGATAGTATTAATATCCGTGACTGAATAAATCATGGCTTGCTATATCTCAATATATGTACAATTACACATAAATTACCATTCTAGTCTCCTCGAATCCCTCGTCAGCACCTAATTGAAGTACTAATGACTCCAACGAATCAAAGACCACCAAATCCATCTTAATCTCAGTTATGACACCTAACAGTCTTTGTAGTGCCACGACATCTCTAGCCTGTGTACGCGATAGGAGATACAGTCCCACTAGCTGCACATCCCAGTATATGTTGTTAGTATGTACATATGATGTAGTATATATGTTGTTGGTATGTACATATAATATAGTATATATCTCTTGAGTGCATCATGCACCCCCTATAATTGGGATCTGTTTTTTTTATTGTGTCAAGGGAATGGGAAAGAAACATACAGAGAAATAAACTAAGGAGAGATGTTAGATGCCAGCATAACACAGAATAATAATATAATCTCAATCATATAAATATTAGGTCTGCGTACTAAGTAGTAAGTGAAAGAAATAATAAAGAGTAAAAAGAAAAAAAAGAAACAACATAATATAACGGAAAGGGTGACGTATGCAGATGTCTGTATAATTGGTTACAAGTCACAGGGGTATATGTATATGCAAACCTTTTGCAATAGTTCGCTTGATTCCAATTTTGTAAGGAATTCTTTTGGCACGGCCCCGGGCTGTAGGGATATTACGATAGAAATTAGCGTCATTAGGCCAAAATTAGATAGGTTTGATGGCTAGTCCATAATAGGATTAACTGAATGGCTACTTGCATTGACAGAGTGTTGGTACAGGTTCATAATAGATGTGAATGCAAAAAGGTAAGAAATACAACAAACACATTAGTCAAGATAGGAGATAAAATAAAAGCACCATTAAAAAATAACAGCATAGAAAATAGGAAGTGTATGATTGGAGATATGTATGTTCATATATATATATATATATATCTTTAGTTGACAAGCAGGGTAAGAATGAAGCAAAAAGCATTAACATGCCACAAATAACAAGGAGAAGCAATAAGAAAAACAGAAAAAAGAAAAAATCAAGCTCCGTTTTAATTTTTTTTTTCAATATGAATATTCATTTTATATTTACCACTAGGCCAAATCTGAATGACAAGACACTTTTAACCAATATACTCTACCAGTCAAGAATTACGTACATTGGATAACTTCTGACCCAGAGCTATCTCATTGGCTCTAACCTGATCATCTACCATAAAGGCCATGAGGGCAGGCATAGATGATCTGATTAGCTCATCATCACAGGGAGGTATTTCTGTATACCCGTGCACACATATTAGAATACCATACCATATGTATGTGAAATATATATATGTTTGAAGTTGTATAAAGCTTGGTAATTGTCCTGTGAGTGTACGTGTAGGTATCACACTTATAGATATAGATATAGATATAGAGGAAGATGATCTGGTCAGTTTGTCATTACAGGAAGGCATCTCAATGTGCTCGTAAATATCCACCAACTACATATTTACCTGATATTTAGTGAAAATTTCCTTGGTTTGTAGAACGGAGATATATATATGAAATACATAAGTCGCAGTGATATGCCATTATATCCTTGTTAGTATCATAATACTACATATGTATCTGAAAATTAGTAAAAATATCTATTGCGTGTGTAATAAATGTGTTTGTATGAGATTATGTAAAGTCTAGTAAATGTTTTGGGAGTATATGTGAAGGTGTTATACTTAGATAGATATAGATGTCTAGAGGTGGTTGGAATTGTGATACTATTAGACGTTTACATATATATCCATATTAATATATATATGCATTTGTACTATAATATATTATTATACATAGGATCATTCGTAAATATACCAGTGCACGTGGAAGTATACCTGTATGCCCTTGACCAAGAACAAGTTACAGATATACAGGGTAATCGTGTAGGTGAGGATAGAAACAAAAAGAGTGTATGTATGATAGGCAATGTAAAAGAAAGAAGAATAAGGGAAAACGTAGATGTAGATGCAGATGTTTATGCATACAACATGTAGACACAGATATTATACCGTAGGATCCCACTTCAATCAATTTGTGCGCGTACAGCCCAAGCCCCACAATCTGTGTCAAGTAACGAATCTTGTCTTCGTTCTGTGCACCCCCTTAATTAGAAAGTATATCGTCACGTATCATGGTTATAAATATATAAATATATATATATATATATATATATATATGACCTTAGCATATGACAGAGGTGGAAGTATCTTGGTAACTCTATTCTATGTCAAAAACTGTTTTATTATTTTTTTCTTGAACTCTGGATCAATCAATGCCACAGTACTGTGAACACTTTTTAACAGACAGATACCAATCATCATACATGTCTCAATCTACTTCCATATATATATATATATATATATATATATATATATATTCTTCTTTCTTCTCACGACAAGTATAA
>NAOQ01000119.1:6609-24468 GCA_002751075.1 Ichthyophonus hoferi | reverse complement strand
TATATATATATATATATATATATATATATATATTCATGCTGTTAATAGTTTACTCTTTTCATAGTTTAATATCTCTGCCACTCATTCTTTCTCCTAATCTGTACATAATTTTTGTCAAAGGTTGGGTGCAATAGTACGGTAATCAAATCATTCATGCGTCCTATATGCGTCATATATGAAAGATGGTGACGGTGGTATTCCTATGTTTCATTAGTGATTTTATATGATCGGTTGAGTGGTTATTGCTGTATAATGTTTTATTTTGTTCTATATTTTTATGTTTGATTCTTATTGGCTGTGATTCTATATGATATTTTATCACTCTTCCTGCTTTGTAATATTTGGTTTATTGCATTAGAAAGTGCAAACACAGTCCAGTAATATAGTGACTTTTATTATGACCATTCTATAATACTTATTTAACCTCTTGTTAAGACCTGTTATATTCTATGAGTGGTAACTAGTGGTGGTCCATGTCAAATATACTTTCCTTGCTTTATGCATGATGATTATGAATGCAGGCTTCAGTATATGTTCAATACATACTACTCTACACGGTTGATATTTTTAACTAATCTTGTAATATAGCCTATATCCTACCTACTCTAGAATAGGTTCGGTTATGACCCGTCATCGACTACTTAATAATTAATTATTAATTAATTAGCGACTAATTAACCCATATTTGTATGGCGCAGAACATGGTAGGCTCCCTAGAGAAGTACTCTCCCTCTCTTAGCCGTAATGCAGTGTACAACAAGAATTCCAAAATAAGGTTTTCCTCTCGTTGTCCTGTCTTTTTATGACTAGTTATTCTCCTATATTATCCAATTAGATGCTCTCAATAGTGATTACTTTGCTTCTTATGTATAGTTAGCCAATCAGATTAATTTTATTTTAATAACTCACCGAGGTAGGGATAGAGGTATAGTATAAGTACTGTTACGTTGATTATCTTTTAACCAACTAGCGATAAAAAATTCTGACTATAGTATTGGGTATATGTCATGTGCAATATCAGAATATGACATATCTCTATATGGGTATATGTAGATCATAATGGTTATTGGGTGTGTCTGTTGTACATATACACATACAAACCACCTATCGCCACTCCGATCTCACTCCGATCTATACCTGTATTGAAGTTTCTCTCTCCATATGCATGCGGATTTTCCACTAGTATTGCACAAATAAAAGGGCAATCTGACTGGTCTTTATATATAGATAGATATATGTAGGATTTCTTACATTAAAACAGTATCCAAGGCTACAATACATACATCACGAGCTAAATATATCTACCAAACACTTATGAAACTATAATCCGAGTGGGTGTCCTTTATATATTGATATGTGTAAGTGTTTTTATTAGCATGATGGATTCTGTATACATAATATAATAAAATAAAATGCAAAACAAATACACCAATAATGGACTTCTAAGTACCTCAGCTATATATAGTAAATAATACCTATATACAGCATGCAGTACAATGCTTATTCATCCTTTCTCTCACAGCCGTCTCCCAGCCTATCTGACCATTGAATTTGTGCGATTTTTCTGGAAGCCTAAAGAGAAGATTAAAGCCAAGGTGTTGAGGGTAGGTTATGTCCTCACCTATGTATTTACTTTCTCTACTAGATGGCAGTACACAAATAATACATGTTATGTACTCACTTTCTCTACTAGACGGCAGTACACAAATAATACATGTTCCTGTTCTATAGATGTCATAGAATGCATTCTAATCACATATGCTACTTCAAAAAAAAAAAAATACTAGAAAAATAGTATAGATCATTGATTATGGCACCTTCGTACTATATGGAAACGGTCACTAATTAAATGTTGTAATTTGATTGTTTAACTTAACCTGCTGATCTGGTGAGATTGAATCAACTGTGACTTTTTCCGTTGGTATATTTATATATATATATCGATATATAGACTCATGTGAATTGAGAAATACTTGGACAGAAAACGGTTAACGAACTATTTTAGAGAATGTTTGCCTATGGGATTAATATCGATTATTGGCGCACGGCAAAATAAATAATATTGATGTTCAGCGTGTAGGCTTTACGGCTTTGTTCTTTTATTGGTTTTATATGGACATACTATAAACTTAGAACCTTTATCAAATAAATAATAAAGATTTTCAGAGTCCCTGTATTACTATGTTATTTTATTTTCTCAATATGAATATACTATTAGCCTGTGCCCTATAATATATGTAATAGAGAATGTTAGTTTCTACATCACTACTTTATTGTTTTATTTCTTTTAACACGTGTATCTTATAAGAACAAACCTTTATTAAATTTCCAATAACCATATTTATGTGTATTGGGATTATACTAACATAACATTTGCAGAATGTCAAATTTCCTATGAATCTTGACATGTACGAGCATTGTAGTGACGATCTTAAAGCTAAACTTGCACCTATGAGAAAACGTTTTCTGGATGCCAATCAGAAAATCTTGGATAAAAAGGTGTGTTGGCATACGTATATGCATATATAGATTATAGTATATTATATATGTAATAAATAGAACACTACATGGGAACATAAACTATAAGAGATATTCGAAGCAAGAACCATGGAAAACTAATTACATAGATCACAGTTTCCTTATCTTTATGTTTATGATCTCACGGTTCAGAATTCCAATAAGATATTACGGGTATTTACATTAACTAATAATAGTTTAGCATGGATATGAAGTTAAAATGCCAATTAGAACAATCCCAGACAGTCACATGATGTGCACCCACTTATCTTGATGGTACAGTCCTAAAAATGAATAGGAGAGTTATATGGTGCCCTTGCACACAGGGTAATATATTCTGTAGCGATGATTTTCAATATTAAAAAACTTAAGGACCTATCCCACCTTGATTGTAATAGTAATTTATAGGCTATTTCATAAAGTATGGTTGTTTATTTATAGTGTTTTGAACAACTCACCAGGTAGTCTTAAGGGACTGGCTTACAATAGTTAACTGTTATGAGCATATATAAACGGATATAGGGAGAAGGGCGTGGTCAGGGGTAATATACAATATAGACTAACCAGTATACATATTTTACAGGTAGCAGACGCAAAGGCCAATGCAGATGATAGTGCAAGTATGGAGGTGGACAACAAGACTGTCACCCATAGCTATGACTTTGAAGATGGTAAATCACAGCCTTCCCACTCCTTTATAATACATGTTTATCTTATATTATCCTATAATATAATTGGTTATTGTCTCCTTTATATTCTACTTTATCCTATGACAGGCTGTAACATAAATGGTTTCCCTCATTTTTATAATATATTTTATGTTATATTAAGCTATAATGTAATTGATTAGTCACTCCTGCATAATCGGCTTTATTCTTAAGGATTATATTGGCTATATATCATATATTGTATATTTAGGGCAATAGCCATAACCCATTTATGGAAAACTGAGTTTACCTTCCTTTCTGGCGCACAAATGTGTGCATGATTATATGCCAGTAGGTAATTAGATATTATTGCTCAGCCAGAACGGTACAGCTCCGAAATAGATTGTCAAACTATTAACTATTAACACGAGCCCTGAGTGGGCTTTAATTGAATGAGTGGTATTAGTGTGGGATTACCCTAATATGTTTTTATGGCTATATTATATTGGCTATATGCTTGTATGCGTATTGCATAATCATAGTGTTGTAGATTTAAAGGTAAAAATTAGTAAGACTTTGAAGCTACAAGTGCATATATGTGTATATATACGTGCATGCTTGTATATTATATATGTATCTAATATAATATAATATAATACGATATCCTGGTATGTGAAGGAGCAAGGTGTGTGTATATATCCACTCTTACCTAGAGTGGCTACACAGACGTGGGTAGCAACAACAGCGGTTACTACGAGCTAGGTGCTGTTCTTACCCATCAGGGTAGGTCAGCTGACTCTGGACACTACGTTGCCTGGGTTAGGGAGAAGGGCGGTGAGTGGTTTATATTAAAATATTTTCTATCTCCTATTGATTCTTTATGGTACCCATGGGCCTATTGTTTGTTGTGTTATTTATTTATTTGCTCTCATTATATGTATGAGAACTATTTCTCTTTGCTTTTTCTTTTTCCTTTTTACATTTTATGTTTACTTCCTCTTTCACACTTGTTTATGCTATGTTCTTTATTGGCTCTTCTCTACTTGATCTTTCACCAAAATCATTTCCTTGTTGATATCTATCATTTGACCTTCTATCCTATGTTCTGTATTTTTTTCTCTCTATGCTAATCTTTTCCCCTCCCCTACCCTCCCTCGTTTTCTCATTCTCTCCTATTGTATTTCCTTGATTGCATTTTATTTTTCTAACTTAAACCATCTGTTCTTTACGTCTAGCCAGAGAAATATGTATACAATGTGTAAATTGTACGTATTCTACATAGTATAGCGACACTGATATGGTGTGGGTCGTACAGATAAGTGGTTGAAATTCGACGATGACAAGGTTAGTCCTGTCACTGAAGAAGAGGTACTGAAACTGTCTGGAGGAGGTAAGTTGGCTTAGTCCCCCTTCCCCTGCACACATACATGCTTTCTTTTCTTTTCTTTTCTTTTCTTTCTGCCTTTACCACTCCGTCATGTCCTTTAAGCATGTTACACTAAGACAAGGGCAAGGTGAAGAGAGTGAAGGTTTGAGAATATTTGGTTGACTAATGGTAGTTTGATACATAATACTTTACCATCATTTTCTATTCTACTTCAATACTAACCCTAAGCCACCGTGTACAGGGGACTGGCACATGGCCTACCTTCTGCTTTATACCCCCAAAGTGTTGGTTGAAACACTTTAGACTACTAATAAAGAGCTGTTTGTGTCACTTAGACTCGTTGCAAAAAAAAAAAAAAAAAAATGAATTGATGTGTAAAGGTTTATCATTGTTGTGATGGTGTATAGGTAGCAAGGAAACAAGGATAACAATACTGTGATATTGGGTTGTATTTGAAATGTGACTTTGGAAGCTTTATCTGTTGTAATTTAAAATCCAGTTTGATTTTATTGCATTGTACAAAACGTCTATCGTAAGATATTTTAATTATGAACGGGCTATATATAATACAGATACCTTAATGTCTTAGTTAGCATAACATGTTTGTAAAAACCACGAATAAGGTTGTAGATTTTACTTTGCTTTTTTTTTTTTTAGGAAGAATACAAGTGTAAACTTTAGTCGAAGACGAATATAAGTGGTAAGACATTAAAAATAACAACGCATTTTTCAAGTTTTAACTAACTGCATATATTTGTTTTTATCAACAACGCATCACTATGCCAATCTCCAAGAAAGCCTCCATCAAATGGCATATATATTAAGCCATCTAGCTAAACTTGGGTGTAGTACCCTGTGTAAAGTAGAGGAAAGTAATTGGGATAATATTATGGGGAGAGTGATGCCAGAAATTTTTAAGTAAATATAGTATGAATATGGCTCTTATGTTGTCTACTATGTGTATATTTTTCTTATGGTGATTGCAGTGACTATATAGTATTACGTCCAAGAAGGTGTTATATTCCTAGGCAGGTATTATATTATAAAATTGATAGATTAGTGTACAATGAATTAGAATAGGAGGTCATGGTAACCTCCAGGAGATACTTTTACAATGGTCTACATACGTTGGAAAATGGGTATCAGAAAAGATTATTTAGTGAGTTGAAAGGATAAACCATGTGTGAAAAAATTGGTATACTTTGTCATATTGTCCATATCTGAAAGACCGTGTGATAAAAACCGGATATATGGGTGAAATTGGAACCAGTACACTTAGACTTTGTATAAAACAATGTGCAAGCGATGGTTGAGTACAAACTCCAGTCAACGGGATTTTCTCAAGTACAGTACTATGGAAAAGCTCTCCGATGAATGAAGATTGTCCTTTTCTGAACTATTTTTTCTCTTGCTTCTCTTGTCTGCATAGATTCAATCTGTTGTCAGAATTTAATTCTTCCTTTGCTTTTATAAAACCGACCATATTTTTATGTATATTTATGCGTGCAAACAACTCCTCCCTATTTAACAATTACAAGGAATCCTCAGAAGGATTTGTGTCGAGTGTGTTGATGGCTTCGCATACACTTTCTCTATCTGCCTTACGTTTTATAGCCCCAAGAGATTCAAATTGTAATGTAAGTTTTTTAACCCGTAATTTTTCGCTTTCCGTTTTATGTATGTATATGGGATTCTTTGTTTATCTCAGGGGTTGTTTTTTCTATTGATTGGCTCTTTGATTAGTGCTGGGCAATTTCAAATCAATATACTTATATTTTCTAAATATACATTATCATGTATTAAATAGCCTCAATTCAACTCAAGTCTAGTAATAGGATATAGCCAAGGAACAAGAATGAAACATGTCTTAACATTATACGTAACTAGTCGTTGCAATTACCAAGTCATTTATTAGTGAAAGGTAAATTTATGAAGAGCCTCATTATTAGCCATTGCTAATTATTATCACCATGTCTTACAGTGGTCTACCTCCAATTTCCGTTATAGTGCTACATGAATATTGTAGCGTGCACTTAAAAGTAGATCACCTTTTATATCATTCTATATTTGATTAGGACTTATGGCCTGAAATTCTTAGGGAAATTACATATGATAGTCCTAGGAATCAATGCATAGTAGTATAAACAAGAACCCTAGAGCGGTTTAGAGAATTATCTTAGATAATTCTAATTAAAACCGGTTGAAGAGTATATTAATAATTATTGTTTTACTTGACAAGGTTAATAATTACCAGAATTGTAGATTAATCTTAACTATGCTGATCCTAATTATCAATTATATAATCAGGACAACAGCAACGTAGTTTTAAATTATTATTTTGTGTTAGATTCGTACCCAGATACTATACTGAACATTATATATGTTGCAGATATTGTTACCGGGTACCAGTTTGTTAAGAAAATTGTAAATCAAAATGCTGATAGAAATTATGTAGATAATTTTTTCAAGGATTTTCATTTAATTATAAACTTATATATAGTAAATGTTAAAAATAATAAAGTTACTTGATAATGAAATAGTACATACAATAAATATGTCAATGGTTTTGTTTTTTTCTTATACATCAAACAATGTATGGCATTAGCAATGAAGAGGGGGTCTGCAGGTTACTCTTCATAACTTTTTGAAGACTTGAGTCTTGGGCATTCAGACTTTAATTTTGAACCCCACTCTATTAGACATGGTTATAGTAAGAGCTATAATTTTAATGCTTTTTTTTAAAAAAAAATTTAAATTGAGTTGTAGCTTGCTGCCTTTAACCTAGGCAAAGTATATATATATATATACTTTCTTTTAAACAAAATATCAAATAAGTGGTAAATTGGTTAGACTAGTCACAGAAATTAAATTTAAAATGTTGGAGAACCTTCCTTTTCCCTCCAAACAAGACCAGGAATGTGTAACAATGACTTTGAAATAAGGTAAAATATGCGGTTAAAACGTGAACTATACAGGTTTCGATTAAAAGTATGCATCATTTCGAAAATTACAATGAGGTTGGATGAAGCATGATATTTGAGAAAAATATTTTAATATATAGTTTTCCTTTATAGTCACCCATCATATTATAGTAAAATTCATGGTAGTTTAATGTTTAGATGTGAAAAACCAATTTGTTTTCTGCTAGATATGGCTGTAATTAAACAAATAGTGTTAATTGCCGTAATATTAAACTTGCTATTATTAATCTGGTTCAACAAAAACTAAAATTTACCAATATTAACCAAGCAATATCTGTATGCGGTCTATATGTAAATATTTGCAATAAAAACAAGGAAATGTTTTGGCTTTTCATCAGTATTTTTTCCTTTTTCAAATATTTTATTTGGGCATTCTGAAAAAAAAAATTGCAATTAACGAAGTAATCCTAATTTTGTGTTTGTTGATTTATAAAATTATACTTGACCAAATCAAAATAAAAATAAAAATATATAAAAAAAGAACCCACATGATATGGAAAGTCAAACTACTATGGTTATGATTAACACCGCAGTGAGAGACCACACAGGAATACGGTGTCTGGTAATTTTTTAATTTTGACTTAAATTTTTAACTATTTACATCTTGAAATAACTGCATATAATGAATCCATTACGCTTTAAGAGGCTCTATATATATATATCCATATAATTTTTCTTAGGGTAGCTCTCCGTATCATAATGGCTTTTGATTACTCGCAAATAACAATGTATTTAGTAACATCTCAACACAAAAAAAATATATATAATAAAATTAAAAATAATACTTAACTCATTTTGTAAAGTAAAATAAATCATAAAAAAGGAATCAGGTATACCAGGAAACACAGGGTATGTTTACATGCTTTACACAAATATTTTTCACGAGTTTTTATGTTTTGAATATATTTAATTTTCTTAAGACTACCTGATTTTAATAACTATTATAAAAAGAAATCTTGATTCCTGGCTGTACTTAAGCCCGCGATCTCCTCATACGTGATAAGATATCTTATCCAGCTCACCCATGTGACTTAAATTTTACTTTATTAGATATTATGTTACTGTAGGTGAAAGTAATATTAAATAACTGGTTCTGTCACGATTATTAATGGATCAATGGAATGGTGACATTTATCCTTGAGGCCTATGATAATTAAGCAAATAACTTAGAGTAAGTTAATTATTTGGCACTTTTTTTATGTTTGTTTTTTACATTTTTTGCTTTTATCTTAAAGCTATCCACTTCTGAAGTGTATATTTGCCTGATTCCTTATATACCCCACTTGGTCTCTTACGCTTATGACAATAATTTAAAATATAAAATGCATTCAAAATAAACATAATATTAAAAATGTTCACATAAAGTAACGTAAAATTTATACCTGACAAACAATTTTCATACAAGCGACTTCTATTACCGTTCATAATTAATAATAACCAAATCCAACCCCTCAGGGCAGATAATCTCTGTAGTCCTTGTGCTGTTAAATAGAACGATTTATCACAAACTACTTTAGATAACGCATTATCAAAGTATTCAAAAACATTTGACAAACGGCAGGACTCAATTGTGAAATCTCCTGTTTTGTAGTCAGGTGCCTTTTCCACTTTGCAATAACTATAGGTTTTTCGCGAGTAATTTCTACTCTACCCCACCCTTGCATGGTGTCGCTTGCAAATACGTACCATCAAATCATGATATAATATGCTATGGCATGATATGATAACATGCAAATATTCCCTTACTGCTTGTGCTGATGGCTTAAAATACAGCTATAATGACGCCCATTGTATCATATTCTTCAATATTGGATATGCGAAATGTAGATACACCAGACTCGGTATTTCTTAGATTACAATCATGTTGATAGATATATAGCCAATTACTAATGTTAAATATAATTTATTAAAAGCTACATATATCTACATAGATTCTATTGATCTTATTACAAATACAGAACAATAAATAAGTATTAACATTTATAGTTCTATGTGATAGATAGTCTTGTATTTATTTTAATACGAATATCTTATAATACAGCCTACTAGTCCTCCAGGGACAATCTTAATTTCTACTATACATATTTTAGCCATCTGCTTAAATAAAACCTAAATCCGCTCAGAGTGGACTGTAACAACAATGAAAATAAAAACACTACAGTCACTACCATTAGCCTTCAATCTATAGTTTTGTTACCCGTCCAGCATAATATACATCGTTTCCCATGGACATAGACTAAGCGAGAAAATACATTATTTAATTTTTTTTAATATCACAGAAGCCAGCTGTATTTTCATGGTTCGATGTAATAGTTTGCAATTAATTCTCTTGGGCGGCACTATTTTACAAAAATAGCCGGGTTTGGTTAAGAGATCGAAGCCTTAAAAACAATTATACAAATACGTGTGCCTAAAGTTAGAAAGATTTTCATTCCATGGTTGTTGTAGATTGATAAATAAAATGCCACATTCTTTCATTTCTATATCTACGTATGCACTAGGTCTGTATACAAATGTTGACACGAATGTGAACCTTAATATACACAAGTATGTGGCCCATAAGATCCGGAAAAAAATAGGATAGTTAATACACTAGTTTGTACAAATGCGTTCAATTAATCGACAGTTTTTCTATTGATACAAAGAGATAGATGGTCACTACAAAATTACCCGGATATATAGTTATACTTATAAATAAACCAACAGATGCAAGTCTAATTAGTGTCACCCAAGCCGGCCCTCATGCCGGCAATGTTAGCTCCAAGTGTTTGAGCCTTTCCTTGAAGCATCTCCGCACCCCTCTCCAACGAGGTATCCAAGTGGCCTGCCAGCACAGCTTTATCATTGTCTCCATCAGACCGTCGCTTGGCAATTCGTTTAATACGAATGAAACCTACTACCACATGAAGGACTCTTTTCCATCGTCCCTTAGCTGTATTGTTGAGCGCAACTTGCTGGTTTGCAAGGCTGTATATAGAGAAAAAAAAAATGAGATGAAGAATAAGCAGCGAAAAAGAAATCGTGACACATAGAGCCATTTTTAGGTTAGTTGCGAATTGGACAATATCAGCTAACATCTGTATAAACAAAAAAGATAAACTTGGTCAAGATATATTAGGGTAGTGACACATGTGATGATGATAAGGCTTAGGATGACAGGTACCGGCAAGAACGAGACAAAACTGGCATTAACACCAAAAAGAAACAATAAGATATAGACAATTAGATAAAGAGAGATCAGAAAGAACATATCATACAGAAGACAGAGATAAACATCAGTCTCGTATATTCATATACATACCCCCAGTAGTTTGGCATGCCCCCACACAGAACCAGTAACATATAACGTTTCTGATAAACCAAAGATCGTCTATGTCCTTCAAGCCAAGCCAATCGTTTAGCACTGGCCATCTTTTCACCTCTTAGACTAGCTAGTTCTCCGCGTACATTAGCCCGCAGTCTACCGGCCTCTCTTTCTATTTCCCTCACCTGTATATATGATTTACAGTTATGATTAGCATTGATACCAGTAGAAACATAACACCCAGCACCCCCTATTATTGGCTTCATCCTTTGTATAATGCATGACAATATATACAAAGATAATGCTGATAAACAAATAAGTATACATAAAGTGAAAGGTTCACATAGGTACAGTCAATAAGGTATACATCACCTGATCTTCCAGAGCTGAAAGGCGAGGGGACCACATAGCCTTTGTATTGGCCAACTGTGTTTTCGCCTCTTTTATTTTAGCCATTGCCTTCTTTCTCATTCTCTCAGTTTTTCCCCCAACCTTCTCTAGGGTGGCCTTTAACTGTTGTACTTCGTTCTCGGCTACTATCGCTCTTTCTGTTAATTTCCCAACCTGTGGGTTTATATATATGCATGTATATATTAATTTGTGTGTAGGTATAACCAGATGAATTGTTATTTATGTAGCTACAATGTACACCTATATATATATATATATATATATATTGAAACTCATAAAAAGTGAGAGGAGCAACAGAGGGAAGAGCTAGAAGGCGTTGACAGAGAGGGGGAGGGGATGGTGTTTTGAGGGGTTTACAAACCTATTTTCTCATTAAAATTTAATTTTTTTAGATCATTCTTAATTTTCAGTCCACCTAGCCAGCCATGTGTAATGATGACAGCACGTACACTACACATAGGTCAACTGCCTAATAACTATATTACACTTAATCAAATACAGATCGCCCCCCGCCCCATATACTGTTCAGACGGACAGAGTATCCTTGTGGATTAAGGAGAAATGTAATCATAATACAACGATAGTTACATGTTCCAATTGGTAGAGAGACTTTGATATAGACCTAGTTACTTATACAATACTCCATAATTATAATGATCGTGGAGCTTATATATATATTGAAAGCATTTTCAAAATGCTATAACAAACTTGGAAGTGTATAGTTGGCCCTTAGTTAAAGTGGGAATGGTTATGGTTGGGTCATTAAAAAAAGAAAAAAGAGAGTGAAGCGCATTTTAACTTCATATACTACTGATATATGTGATGCTGCAGTCAAATTATGTTATATATATATATATAAACCAGGTTGAAAACAATGCATAAATACATCAAATATTATATAATAGACCAACCGGGAAACATAAATAAGTGCATTGTGCACGGTAAATACATATTGAGAAAGCTGCTTAGACATACAGTAGATCAGCACTCAAATAGTAACATATCCAAAATAAACAGAAATAAGAGCTCAAAGTTCTACTATTCCAACTAAGAAAAAAAAAACAATACTTACATAAGCAAACGAGGAAGACAAAACAAAAGGTAATGAGAAAATAAAAATAAAATAGAAATAAACAAAGAAAGGTACATACACCCATTTGTACGCTCATACGAGCTTGCATTTCGTTTAATGCTTGTTGCAAACGTGTTGCCTCCCCAGTCATAGGTTCCTTCGGTGATTGGGCTATATGTCCTAGCATGTTCTTCACTACATCGGTCTGGTCTTGAACATTCTGTTGAAATACAAGTGTGTATATATATGTATGTATGTAAGCATATGAATAGGAATAGTAAAAATAATAATAATAACAATATGGTAGTACGAGAAAGTAGTCACAGGGTACAAGTAATGAGTGAGTGAATGACAAGAATTGATAATTATATAAAAACTATATATATTGTTTGCATGACTGTTGTTGGATGAAAGAAAGGGAACATGTTAGGAATAGGAAGACAAAAAGTCAAAGGTCATCGATATTAATAGATATAAAGATATAAATTAATAAAGATAGATAGAAAGATAACCAACACCGCAGCCAACATGTGGCACGTAGCTCCACTGACCTTAGCCGCGTCAAGAATATCCGCCTTTCTCTGGTCCCACGCCTATCCAAATACTGTTAGTCACTGCAGTGATCTTACAAATTATAACACACACTATATATAGGGTCGAATACAGATGTATTTCATTAATTAAGTCAATTAATATATTCTTTACATTACCCATTAACCTGCCTGCACACTTATCCCTGCAAAAAATTGCTCTATTCAAATATAGGTACTGGAAACGTATAGTAAACACACCTATATACATAAACATAAACATATATATAGTGATAGCCTAGTTAAGTGTGAATTAGCACGGCTATTTCTTTTAAGACCGGTGTCGTATTTTTCTATTATAGTATATAAATGTATGATATGTGCTATCAGTTTGGATTTTTGATAATAGGGAACATCACCTAAAAAGGTCTGGTATGGTATATGTATGCATGTATGCATATATGTATATGTATAACAGTATGGTAGTAGGCATACCATCACACATATATATTAACGCTTACCCTATTCATGAGATCACCCGAGTCTATAGAGCCATGTGGTGACTCATCACATAGCTGTACTTTAACACGTGCTACCAGTTGTTCCAACCCCTCCTGCAGTCTCCCCAGTTGACCCTAAGCCAATCATTATATGTTGTTAGCTAATGACTTGGTCAGTTTACAGTTCATGTATGCAATAACTGTTTATCATATAACTATAATGTTTCTGTGATCATACGTTTGTAGGTAGATATATGCCCAATCAAGTAGATATATGTTACAACTACAGTTAATTTGCACCTACGATATAAAAAAATCAACAATCATAGTTTATAATTTTAAAATGCTAATGATCTATCAGATCAGATCAGATCAGTATAATATTTTGCATAAGCAAATATGCAAGCCTATATTAACATATCATATAATCTAACGGCAACATCGGATTGGCACACAAACAAGGCATGCACAGCTAAATATTTAAGCAACACTGTTCATTGGCCAACAAGGTTATGTGACTCACCTGTAGGCCCTGAGAAAAGATGGTTGGTCGCAAATCTTTGCCTGGAACAAAGTAAAAGGTCAATATCCACTAGGAGATAAGGTAGAATAATTTCTGCTAAATATGACTTATGATACATAACCAATAATATCATGTCAATGTGTTGGGACCACGTGAGTATAGACACTCCGTGCGCAGTAATATTAATCTTTTAAATATATTTGCCAATAGAAGCTGTCAGTCACGATAGTCATACATGCATACACAGACACACACAAACCAGTAATCTATTCTCTTGTATTACATATAAATATACAAAAAAATATATACTTTACTCAATAGGTATGTATGTGGTTTTGACAAACCAAAAAGGAAATGCCCAGTAAATGTTTACACGTACCCCTATGAAACCCAGAATGTGCTTATAAAAACAATGCATATATATAAAGCAATTCTTCCAGCCAATAACCCGTTAAAAACTCCTACAACATCCCTCAGTGTGTACTATCTACCAGCCTACCGCCCCTTCTTACCTTCGTTTAGCAAGGTCTCTTTATCAGTTAATAACTGGCTGATAAGACTGGCTTGTACCTCAACCGTGCGTACTAAACCACTGAGAACGTCATCAAGTGATTGCATCATAGCATTAGCTTCTTGCTCTTGATTGGCTTGTTGGCTGATGAGGTAGATAAAGAATATTAGTGTGCTAATAATATATCAATGTAAGAGGACAAATAAAATTATAGGGATCATGTGGTGTAGCGGATTGGCGGAAAAATAATATCTACCATATAAGGCTTAGCACAGTGAGCATGAGAGAAGAGAGGAAGAGAGAAAGAGAGAGGCAGAAGGAGACATAGATTGCTGCAGGAGTGCATGGGGGATTTACATGTGGTCGGCTGTGCCCGTGGGTTGTAGTAATCTGTCGATATTGTTGGAGGAGAGGTCTCTCTGTAGACTAGCACGTGTCAGGTATTATCTTTATCACTTCTAGTATAGATAATAGGTTATAATCTATTAGATAATATAAGGCAGGTATTTATATATATATGGTAAAGGTAATGTAGCATGGTCATTGGATTAATGTCATGTGGGCGAACCAGAAATGGGTATTATTGGATAGCCATAAATAATCTAAAGAGCATTCCAAATAAGAAGGTGGGAACAGAGAGAATAATGCAATAATCGGATAGGAGAGAGCAAATGATTGGAGGTGGAAGAGATTAATAAAGGACTAGGTGTATGGGACAGACTGGACTCTGTAGGGTATATATCTACATACCTACACAGCCTGGATAGCCTGTGTATATACACTTAGTATACCCGTATATACACTTAGTATACCCGTATATAAACTTAGTATACCCGTATATACACTTAGTATGCCCCTATATACACTTTGTATGTCCTTGCTACTCCTTTAACCAGTGCTAGTGCTATCCTAATACAGACCTGGGCTCCAGGATAGCCCCACACTTCATCTAATTGTTCTGATGCGGCTATTTGATAGGTCAGTTTCTCCCTGGCCTTCCTCCAGGCTTCTTGTGCCTGTAGGATGCTCTCGTCTGCTTTGTCACCCTGAAATGTGGAAATATACACACATGCATATATGTTTATTCGTTGTTTTATTGTTTTTGATATAAACTTTGTAATGTATATTATAACATAGCAAGATATGTCATCATACATGTCATACTGAATAATACATCACATCACAACATAGCACAATACAACATAACATAGCATAACATAGTACTAGCAGCATACACATACCTTATTAAAGTAACTCTGATTGAACTCACTCTGTGATATATTCAATCCCATATTTGGGTTCTTTGCATTAGTAGGCTGGAAGAATTGCCCAACACTTATGTCACCTCCAAACACTTGATCGGAATCTACAAAATAAATTAGTTATAAGCAATTATAGTCATTATAAGTCACTAAAAATCATTAGAAGTAATTACAAGTAGTTATAAGTCATCAGCGATTGATAGAACTCATGCAATTGAATAATGAATGAGAAGTATAGAAGACTATAAGCCAATACGAAAGACTAATGATTACATGTAATTAAATATGCTTACATGGCCTAGTGTCTGTTCATATAGATGATACATATATACATATATACGCTTATAAGTATATATATATATATATGCTACACCTTCGATCATGAGAGGATTACAATCAGGTAATAATAAAAGATATACTAATATTAAAATGTAGCATTTAAAGAGATATATATATAATGAAGTTATTACAGTACATTTCACATAATAAATAAATATTTAGAAACAATATATAACAGTATCACCTCATTGCCCAATCATATATACATATACAGTAAGTAATTAAATGGAGAGTGGGGTTAGGTTATCAACTATGGAACTGCTATAGTATAGCCACAATGATTGGTTGAGAAGAGGAAAGGAATGTACCATTTAAGTACGAATGAGGGCTAGGTGGTCGATTATCAATTAGTGATTGGAGCATATTGTCTGTGGCCTGATTGGGTGTCGTTTTTTGTAGCTGCGGATTTGATAGGGAGTTATGTTATTAATAGAGTAATTATAAAACTTCACAATATAATAATATAGCACTGCAATATATTATAATAAAATAGTATAACAATTTAGTATAATAATATAATAATATAATATAACAATATAGTATATGCATGTATATCTAGCTGTATAATTAACCTTTATAAGGCATCATTAATTAATCCAAAACTAACTTGACCTCTCTGGTCAGGTAATAAATAATTGAGTACCTGCAACCAATGGTGGGTCATTAAGATACAATCTAGAGTACGAATTGGTTTACTAATAATAGGCGGATAACTATAACTGGACGATAAAAAATGAGTTAAATATATTACTAGGATTAAAAGGCTAAAATGTGTAAGTTTAGCAAATAAACAATTATGGATGTATACATACACGTATGTATATATATATGTTGTAAAATATACACGGTTAAAGACCCGCGTAGGACCTATATATACAGTGATCATATAAGAGATTGATGGAAATATCTTTAAACACATCCATGCATAGTACTACTGTACCTCCTGTAGATAGGCTACCAGGGCATCCCTCTCCCTTGATATAGCCTCCAGTTGTTTCTTGTAGGCCTTCAACTCCTCGCTGCACCCACAATGTACCATAAGTAGTTGACAGTTATATCATATATCTACCATCTTTCTAATACCACTACAAGCATGGCTGAAAGGCAGCATTGGCCCACGGCCCAGACAACGCTCGAAGGATATAAATAACTACCTCTTAGAATAGCTCAATAAAAAAAAAAACATCCTAATTGTATTAAACATGCATACATAGATATACAGGGATTGATGGTGTACATGCCAATAAATGTATGCATATAGAAATATATATCTACTTTATAGGCGGTTCTCTACCAATAATTTTGATCCTTTAATTTTTACAAAGAATAGTTCCCTTCCTCCTACTTTAAAACTCATGCCTATACACATAGACAGATATATATATATATAGATAAAAGTATCTTTGAAGCAGGCACATATGACTGGAACAAAAGTGATTATATGAATAAGGTTAAAACCATATAGTCATACTATGTAGAACACACTTGCTAATATACATACAGAAAACAGCTATACCATAGAGATAGACGGTCACAGCACTATATATAAACATACATACATATACATACACACATATACCATATCTATACTTATAAATACATTCCACTCACCTGTATGTGGCAGTGTTTTTCGTGTAGTTTATCTGCGGGACCTAATGCAGGAGAAAAAAAATACATAAATTAATGCATTGAAGTCATTGGTACAGATAGTCTTTTTAAAACATACCCAGAACTTTTAATGGGCATGATATTATTGTTTACTATAATACTTTGTTTTACAAAACTCAAAACTCCAAATCACCAGTCTGTATTATATATTGTATAAACTGCGTAGACGTATATACATCCAGCCATTCACAAAAAAAAAAAAAAAAA
>NAOQ01000118.1:115649-134718 GCA_002751075.1 Ichthyophonus hoferi | reverse complement strand
CTATTACTATTACCATTATGACTATTATTATTATTATCATTATTATTATTATTATTATTATTAGTAGTAGTAGTAGTAGTAGTAGTAGTACTAGTATTATTATCACTATTGAAAGTAGCAGTACTAACTCTAATTACAAAAACATTTAATACTTGTCCTTATTGGCAATAATACAGTCTTGACCAATTATACAACACTTACCCATTTTAACGCCAGTAACCAATGGTATTTTATGCTTATCGCACTGTGATAAAATGAGATCTTCCACCGATCCTTCAATCACTGTTAAATTCGGAGTATTCTAATAGATAGTGAGTGGTAGAATAAAGATGAGATTAAAGTTAGTTAGAATTTATTTAACATTTTATTATTTAATTACTTGCCACTATCCAATCAAATACTTTATTCTAAGCCTGTTTATATAAACATATCGGATATGCTAATATGTATTTCTTAATAGTTTTACCTTATTATCGTAAAGAAAAACATTTTTTTATCCAATCCTATTGTATACACGGGTTTATTTACAAACAATAAAAAGTATATATATACATATGTAAAACAATTGGTGTTGATTTATCAATATGATATTTGGCATAATGTAGTGCTTGCAAGAATTGAGAATATTGTATGATAGTATGATATGGTATGATGTTGTGTGATATAGTATCATTGTATGCATATACTATGCATATTTAGAACAGGCGCAATGTATATAATGTATTGGTTATTTAATCCCTAATAGTGACATTTCACTTCTCATGCTACTTGTATACATCTTATAATAAAATTGTATATACCGATTATCATGGTGTCATATTGTAAAATTTATTATCTTTTATAGTTTTATACTTCTACATTGTCATACTATCATATTAATATATTATTATACTCTTATATTATTATACTATCATATTGTCATTAATATACCATCATCGTACAATCATATTATCGTACTATCATACTGTTAAGCTATCTTATTAACGTAATATTTTACAGTCATTACATCTTGCTGATGCATACATCCAGTTAGACAATAGCAACAATTTTTAAGTTTAATACAGAACCTACATATATTTTACTAGAACTTAGCTCAAATGTTATAGTATTGTATTGTGATATATCAATATAATACCATGTTGTATTGTACTATTATTATATTATATTATAGTATACTAATATAATATTGAACGGTATTATATTATTACAATATAAGCTAATTGGTTATATATAATTAGACCAATGGATAACCAATTATTTAACTGATTACAACTAATTAAGAAAAAATTAATACACCCAGTCTACCACTATTAACAATTTTCCATATTATGTTTTAATCAACAGATATTTGTAATTATACTCCATATCCATTAATTGTTTTCTATGAAAATTTATAAGAAGGGAGTAAATACCTTCAACAATTCATCTTGCATGGCCCGTTTGTAGATATGTCGATCCATCTGTGCCCTAGGTCCCTGCATAGGAATGACATCATCAATCTTTAATAATATAATAATTTAGCATTATAAGATCAATCTATTGATCTATTCATCTGTTGGGTTGGGCACTAAAATATATATTTTTAAATAATATAATATAATATAATATAATATAGTATATGTGATATGATATTAATATAAAATAATTATCGATAAATATATAAATTGGTTTATAGGTAATAGCTTGTAAGACAGCCCAATCTTATATAATAAAATATAGTATAACGTAAATATATGGTATAATACAAAATATTGTTGCATAATAGAACAAAGTATAGTATAATAAGATATTTAGTAAAATCTATTAAAATATAATATATGCTAATTTAATGCAATATAATACAATACAAAAAAAAAATTATAGTATAATATAACATAATATGATATAATACAATATAGTACAATATAACATAATATAATATAACATAATAAAATATAATATTAATCAATATAATGCTATATAATATAACATAATATAATATAACTATATAACAACTGGACATGAACACTGAAGGATATTTAAAAGACCAATCATAGCCAACTATTATAATTACATATACGGCAGGCCCTTTACTTAAATTCAGAGTTTTAAATTGGATTCCAGCCTTATCTGGAAATGATATATAACCAATAAGACGGAAAAACAAATTGAATGAGTTTTTGGTTTTATTGCATATATACAACTTGGTGGTGTATGGTTTATAGTTCTGGGAGATTATAAAACATTACATTCATTGTAGTGTATGGTATATAGGATATTTGTTATGTATTATAATGTATAGGATATTTATGGATGGTTGAACGAGTGTTTAAAAAACATGAAAAATGGAAAATGAATATAATGGTTATTATATTATAAAAATACATATAATTGTATTAAATTCATCTTGGTATGTGTGATTATGTTTTCATTTTAATGTATATAAGTATAGTGTATTACAATATGTTACGTTTTATTATATATTAGAATCATACAAACAGGATTCATAAACAAGTACAGGTTTACAAGTATGTAAACCATATATCGATATCTGCATAACATACTTATAATATAGGTCTACCACTGGCCTTTTAAAATCACAACCATTTACATATATATATATATATATATATATAAAGATACATATAAAAATATAATGTTCTAAAGATATAA
Source organism: Ichthyophonus hoferi (assembly GCA_002751075.1). Taxonomy (NCBI): domain Eukaryota; class Ichthyosporea; order Ichthyophonida; family Ichthyophonidae; genus Ichthyophonus; species Ichthyophonus hoferi. Next base: position 132,066 of record NAOQ01000118.1, on the reverse strand, counting down.
GCATACAACTAAATACATATGATAATATATAAGTAACCCTGTATATATACGATATAATATACTGACAAGTGAGTGTTAGTATACCATACATCATACTTACCACATATACGGCCACACACTCCACCGAGAGCATCAACCTCTCTTACCAGTTGACCTTTCCCAATCCCTCCAAAGGAAGGATTACATGACATTTCACCTGTAATAGTGGTGCATTAAAACTTTTGATTAGTTCATATTCAATGAGCGTACAGTGCTTATTATATATAATCAGTAATATTAAAAGTAAAAAGTGTATGGCAATCGGAATGGATAGAGAAATTTTAATAGATTTGTGTGTTGAAAAAATATTTATGGTATTTTATTATATTATACACTATTATACAATACTGTATTATATTATAATGTACGTAATCCCGTTCAAGTATTAAAAGGGAACTATGATATCTATATATATAGTAGAATACATTTACAAATTAGCTATATACGTATATATATAGCTATAGATTCAAGAGTTATTAAAAAACACACATGCACACACACATACGTAAAAAAATTATTATCAATAAACACCATCCGTACGCCATCAATAATCAACAAACATGTATACATAAACATAACAGAATACAACATTATACAATATAATACATTATACAACATAATCCTTACCCAGTGTATTTTTATTAAGTGTTAATAACGCTGTTCTTGCTCCCATACGAGCCGCTGCCGCACATGCCTCTGTCCCTGCATGTCCTCCTCCTATCACTATTACATCATATGTTGCATTGGTTGTATTTGCATTTGTATTTGTATTTGTACACGAAGATGTCATGTAAAGGCATTGTCTGGCTGTTTGTGTATTAAGCATGCTATATACCCATCGTGGGGGACCGGTATTGTTTACTAGTAGATTCATGTTTATAGAGTGTAGTATAGGGTAAGTAATAAGTAGAGTATAGGATAGGGTAGGCAGTTAATAATTGTGTATGTTTTAATAATTGACGACACGGAGTAGGGATGTTTAGACGGAGAAAAATACGAGAAACTGGTACTGTATATGTAAAGACGTGTATGTTGATATTTTAAAATGAGTATAAATATTTATGTATCTTTATAAATATATATACTGACTGAATTATTACTGACTGAATTATTACTGACTGAATTATTACGTTCATATATGTATGTATATATATATATATATAGGTAAGTATATATTTAAGTATAATTTTTGCAAGATAATCAATCACTCTGCGTAAATAAGAACAAGATATATATATATATATTGTAAACTTGATATTAAAATATCCAAAGTAAATCTACTATTGTCATAATAATAAAATTTAGGTAATGTATTTGTATTCAATTTATATTATATTGTTGATATATTATGTAGCATAAATATATAATGTATATATGTAGTATTATCTGGATATAATTTAGATGTGCAATACCAACAAACTAAAAACTAAATTCTGATCTGATGGCTCACCAATTTAAATATATGAGCGAATCACATATCGTTATAGTTTATATTACACGCTATTAAACCAATAAGGATGTTTATATTTAACCTGATCTATGCGACGCAGTCATATTTTTATTTTTTATACTGCGTGATTAGAAGCCAATGATTTTGCACAGTGGTGTTGCGCGCGCCAAATGCTGTAATAATAACACAATTACTAAAAGTTGGTTTGATAGTATTTTTGATAATCAATATATATATATATACCAGTAACCATTAGCTGGCCTCTTAAATTTGTGGCTCATTCATTTAAACTGTGAAATCTAATCATACATTTCAAAAATATAATCTTACAGGACATTAACCAATGTATGCTTTTAATCACGCACCAGCTTAAACTGCATGATCCCATGCTACATTTGTAATACCCTGAACGCCTTAAATATTTCTGTGTATTACAAATTCAAGCTTGCCCATGTATTAGTAAACTATATAGAACGAAAAAGATTAATAAAATTATATTATTGAAATAAAATCCATCCATATATTACCAATAAAAATAAAAATCAAAACAACCAGCTAGTTGTCAAATATAGCTACATATAAAAATAGGCAAAATAACTATTAACATTTACCTAAATAATTAATGCCAGGTTTCAAAGCATTCTATATATACAAGGATATATTTAGAAAGTATAAAAAGGTTCTGTCTATGACAGATATGGAGATCCTGTATTCTGTAGTGATACTGACAAAAGGCTATACTGTTTTTATCTTAAATTCTCTGCTTACAATCGTCGGCTGCCTGAACATAAATGAGATAATTAAAGACACTGAAATTGACACTGGTAATGTTGCATTTTGCACCAATTATAATTATAAGGACACTGTACAGATAAATATAAATATTTAGACATCTTTTATATTAAAATATAATATAATATGACAAATTGACGTATAAGTTCACATCATGTTATATTATACATCTCTCTCATAGCCAAGCACTCATAGTTATTCCTTATCACTCGATTATATACATTAATATCTATAAACCAGTATTTGTGTCCATTCATTCATCTTAAAATAGATGAGTAAGACAGATTTATACATACTATGAACATGTAAGGATGGAAACCAATCACCATAGTAAATCATTATGTATATGTGAGATTTAAACAACATTAAAACTATTAGATGTTAAAGCGATAAACATATATGGTAATTATGTGCTGTCTTTATCTTAAATCATTACTCTGACAATGATGCATGTCGTGTGGCAGACTAAAGTGTAAACAAACCTAGAAACCCCGTCTCAACCACATTGTGGTTAATTTATACCATTATAAACCTATGTGAAACTATGAGACCAAATTCATATTCAACTGTATACCTAGTATAATATGGTATAATGCAACATAATTTCAATCCAAATCATTAAGACGTAGATATAATAGATAATCTCTACTATTTGATTAATATTCGATAATAATAAATAAAATATGTTATATCTCGATATAAATAAAAAAAGAAACGTTGTAACGTATTACATACTACATATATTTTAATATTTATTTTATAATATAATTTCAGTAACTTATATAAAGCACAGGCGCAATTGTTAAACACAATATCAAACTTTCATTACCAGAGTTTTATCTTATTGTATCTAGTTTAGTCCGTAGGTTCAATTGAATTGGATTAAGTATAAAATTAGAATAAAAAATCCATAACTAGTTATATTATATAATGTCTTACCAAAAAATATAGTAAAAGTCTAGTTTATTTGCAATATTGTAGTATAGATAAGAGTGATGTTTGAGTGTTAGAGAGAAAAAACATTTCTAGATGATATTTAATGGATATACTTGCTGATTTTTAATATGTTTTTCAAGGAATACACCAAATTGCATGTTCTTATATCTATCCTCATCCGTCAATTTTATCCTGTGTAATAATTACTTTACCCATGTTCAGAATGGCAGCCGGCTATTGTAAACAAAGCATTTTGGGATAAAAACTGTGTATCTTTTATTCAATATCAGTTCAGAATCTAGAGTCTCTAATCTGTCTCAGACAGAATCTCTTTATATTCCCCAAATATATCATTTAAAATATAGATTACGTGAAAGTATTAATTATTAAATAATTGTAACTATAATTACTTTACTTATGGAGTACATGTAGTTATATGTGGCACCAACTGATTGAACAAAATAAAAAATATCTGTACAATTGGAACTTAAAATAAAAAAATAGTTGAATTTTCGTTAGATAGAAGTTGAACTTTAACGCAATACAGGTGAGATTCGGTAACATAATTATTCTTAATTAAGAGAAGAATAAAATGATATAAAGAATTATTAAATAAGGTGAATTTTATACTATATGTTAACGCAGGAACACTCAATTTGGGTATTTCCTTATATAGCCATAATTATTTAATATTAATAACAACTACTATTGCATATGTAGTCTGGAAAAATAATTGGTGCAATCTAAACCTGTCAATCACAGAGTATTTCAAACTGAAATGCTAATTTAATATGATTGATCAGGATTGAACTAGTCAATGGCAGAGATCCTGCGACTATATACAGGTCACAGAGTCGCTTCTGTCTCCAATTATTCCCAACACTATTGTTCACAAACTAAGTACTAAATTACTGAAACTGGTATTGATTGCTGATTGGTCAATTTGTTTAATAGACATGCCTGACCAATCAATAACGTTTGTTTTTATAGGTTATATTATATTTGAACCATATTACTAGTATTACTAGAGCTTATACTATTGTTTGTAATGTATATAAGCCTTATTGTATTATAACTGAAAATTAGTCACTTTTTTGTTTTATAGCCTTCTTCTCCGCATTAATTTGCTTAACTCGAGGATTTTATAAAATTTAAATATACTTAATACTGTAACATGTGAAATGCATTACAATGATTCCTTATTGACTTATTCATTTATGTTATAATCTGATATATTAATTCCTGTATACCATATTATATTAGGTATTGAGTGTGGCTTAAATCCAGTTTCAACACATCACACGTGTTTAAAATTGTATAAATTAACTACAGTGTGGTTAAGATGGGCTTCTGGCTTTGTTTATATTATAGCTTGCCACCTGACATTCGTCTTTGTCAGGGTAACAGCATAGAATAGCAACCGAGTATGTCTACCCTATATTTTCTACCATTTCAGCAATAATTACCGATATAAATAGTAGGCATAACCACGTTTTACTGAAGCAACTTGAATTTTCAGTTCTAAGATGAGCTTTCAGCTGTCATCCACAAGATGTTCTTAGATTTATTGCTCTGGTTGAACATGAATATAAGCTTTTTTGGAATCGTTCTTTAATGGAGTTACAAAAAATACCTGTCAATCATTTGAGTAATATGGTAAGTTATCAAAAAAAGCACACAATAACATAAATGAAACTAGATGACTTCCAACAACCACGAAATAGATATTGTAACATGTGTAATCCATTACAATAGTTTTTTCATATATTTTTTTTCTATTGATATTAGAATATAACATACCTTCTATTTATTTATTACCCATTATTAATTAAACAGTAGAGATCATCTATAAAGCCTGCATAGTAATGATTCAGATTAAGATTAATTCCTGTATACATATGATATTAAATGTATAGTTTGATTCAAATTCAATCTTACTGCATCACATGCTTAGACTGGCATACATTGACCACAATGTGGTTGAGACAGGGATTCTAGTTTTGTTTACATTATAGTCATCCACCTCACATACATCATTTTTCAGAGTATCGGCTTAAGATAAATACAGGGTATATTTTGCCTTATATTTTATTGTTTAGCAAATATATGAACGTGTACGTGCGTCTATATAATATAGCATAAACCATTCTATTATAGCATAGTATTATATAAGAAAATGTGGTTTATAAAGCAATGTACTTTAGTATGATATAGTACACCATTGCATTATAGTGTAGGAATTCTAATAGTAAAATTTAACTTGTAATCATTTTTCCTTTGATGGGCGCTTAACGTTATCTTGGACATATATTTCTGGACACATTAGCAATTATATTATACTATATTACGTGCTAGTTTATTATAGTATATTATTTTGTATTATATTATGTTATATTATTGAAATAAAACAAGAATAAGATAAGTTTATATTCATTTATGCCTAAATATAATGACAAACACATCTCATCTACCACTATGTTATCTTAGTCTAACACCACATTTAATAATATTCTTTGAGCATCACATACTATCTCATATATTAATTACTTTAGCTCTAATACTTCAGAGCTTTGTAAACAAATTACCACGTCAAAATTCAGGCTAATATCTTTTAAAATATTGTTGATCGTATTGTACATTATATTTGTGATGCTATGTAGTATATTTTGCATTATATTTTATATAATTATATACTCCCAATAACTCTCAGCCTTGTAAACAAACGTACATCAAAATTCACGTTAGCGTCATTTTAAATATGGTTGATTGTATTTTGCATTGCATATGTTAAGTATGTTATGTGTTACATTTTATATTATATTTTATATTGTATTTTATATATTGATATACCTTCAATAATCTATTTTATTATAAACAAACTTCCATTTCAAAATTCTATCTAACATCATTTTAAGTATATACTCGTAATACAACATAATATAATATAATATAATATAATATAATATAATATATATTATGGCTGATGTGCCTCTCTCTAGTTTACGAGCCAACCCAGATTATATATCTTCGTAAGAACTTCCTGTGTTTGAATTTTATTTTATTTGTAGGTCTTACATATTTTACTATGAGGTTAGATCCAAGCAAGCTGGAGACGCTTTTCAAACATAGTTTGGTAAATATTTTGTACCGTTCTTTTAGACTAGCTACATAATAACGATGTCTCGTCATTGCCAGATTGATTGAATATATATTAATTATTATTGGCACTAAAGACAGCGCATATTTAGAAACTACTTTGTTCTATTAATTCATAATAAATTTGTACTTTAGACTTGAACGAATTTTGACTAATTTGTTATCCATATGACTATAGTAGACAATTTTTTCAACCCAAATTACATATATCCCACTCACTATACGTACTATTAACCTAATATGAGCCATTATACATTATATCCTATTATATCATATTATATACCACAATATCCCAACATCAGATTATATATCTTTTCAAACCCTTTACTATGTTCCCGAACCTCTCCCACTTCTTTCCTCGACTAGCTTGGCTTTTTCATCGTGTTTTTGTTTAGGTGTCCTATGTTTTGTAGATTGACTCATATAAAGTGATTGGTGCTTTTAAGAAATTAACTACAATATATTATTTACGTAAATCATGAAGTTGTTTTTGTATTTAATTGGCGTCTTGTCTTTGATGGCCCTAGATGGACCTAGATGGATCCAATAGGGTAATTTGTCTTGAACGGGATCAGGGAAAAGCGACATAGCATCATTGCTTGTATACTATACTATATATATCACTCTTCTTCATTCTCGTTCAGATTAGAAATTCATTCCCAGATGTCTAGGTTTAACCCGCTAATGAGATCAGGATACCAATTCAGAGCCTCTTCTTATCTTCGCACCTTCTCTTTCTTACATCACTACTGTCCTATCACTTGTAAGACCCTTGTTGTATAATTATCATACAGGAAAAGGACCCCCAAATAAACCAATTTTAATAATCGGAAATTATTATAAAGTAATTTTTTTGGATCTTTAAATTAATAAATTAATAAATAGCAATATGTCACTAAAATATATATTTTTTATTAATTGCATTAGCTGTATATTCAAAAATGAATGACAAGAGCAGATACATTTATTTATTTTAATTGTATTAATATATTTTCTCTGCTTTAAATTACACGTGTAAGTTACAGAAGCGATTTGCTAACTCCAGCCAATTGTTGTCCTAAAATAATAAACATATTGGTGGTAGTAGAGATATACTCAATAGTATTATTATATTCACGGTATATTGATTGTAATGCCATTTATATTGGATAATATTAACCAATTATCTTGCGCATGTTTTGCAACACATGCATTGATTTATCTAGAGGTGTAGTTATATTTTATTTTATAATAAAGCAATATATAAGTAATATATACGAATAAAAATAGAATAGAACAAAATTCTAGTTATGTTTAATTATATATAAAAAAAACAATAAAAAACAATTCAACAAACAAAAAAAGTATACAATTATCATAACACAAATACATCATAGTTTTATTGGAATTCCTTCAACATTTTATTATAACGAATCATACATAGCTCAACAGCTTTGCTACACATTTAAAAGTATAGTAGCAAATAGGAAATAGCACATTAAAATTAACATAAATAAATATCACGAATGCATGGTAACTGCTGCTGTACGTACATTCGGTGCCTTTCTTTTTATAAATATTGTTCAACTCCCCAAAGTTGACAACTACTGTGGCCTTTGTTTTAAAGTTTAGGTTTTAGGTGTGTATACGTATTATGTGTATTATAATTATATTATATTAGTATATTCCATATATTATATTTTATATACCGCACTGACTTGTGGTGTGCTGGTACATGTTATGTATTTTATGTGTTTTATTTCATATATTGGTTAGTATTACATATAATTTGCTATTTGCCATGTCATAGGTGTTATACGTGTGCATTTTTATGGTTTCTCTGTTATATTTTAATGATGCGCTAACTTGTGTTGTGTTGTTTTATATGTCACAAGTTTTATGTTTTATATGTTTTATTTTATATATTTGTATTACATTTATAATACCATAATTTATTGTTATAATTGTGCCCTAATTCAACTCCTTCTATCTTCTCTATAACTTTATTGTTTATCTATATTTTATTTCTATTATAATCTTCATTCAAGGGTATCTATTACTTTTTTCTTTAGACCTTACTATGCACATATGCACATAGTATATTACAAGCCATTTTTTCCCTCTCTCCCTTTCTTCTTTCCCTTTCCTATTGTCACCCCCTTCCTCTATCCTCCTCTCTTGACTACATCTCATCATCCCCCTTTCGTCTTTCTTCCACATTCTATTTATTTCAATATCAATTGTATTGTACATTCTATTTTTTGTTAGAGGTATATATATTTATACTATACTTAGGATAGTCTCCTCCCTCCCTCCCACTCTGTTATAATCACTATACATATTCTCTTCTGTATTATTATGTGGGGCTGAAGACAGGTTTAGCTAAAGAAAATTCTCTCTCCTTTCTTCTCCCTCACCCTCCCTCACCCTCCTTTGCCCACTCCCTCTCTAGAAAAACAAAAAACACATTTAACCCTGGCTTTAGACAACAGTAAACTGGACGGCCAGCAGATAAACGGGGGCTCCGGGGGTGCTGCCAATTCGGCAGGGGAGGTAAAATATAGTTGGATATAGTGGGATAGAGTACGATATATATAGATATAGTAGGATATAGAGATATAGTAGGGTATAGTAAGGCGTCGTAGGGTATGGTAGGGTATGGTAGGATATATATATATATATATATACTATGCCATGCTATTCTTTCCTCTCCTCTCCTATACGGTTCTATACTATACTATATAACATTGCATAATACACACACCTACTGATATTCCATCAACCACACCTTCCCTTTCCCTCTCAGGCAGCACCGGTCCTTCAACGATCAGCCAATCGATGGGTGCCTCCCAGCCAATCAGGGAAAACGATTTCTGAAGATGAGATTACCTTTAGAAAACTACGATCGTATGTACTCTTTACATATTATTTTTATATTTTTTATTATTAATATTTCTAGTAATGATATTATTATGGCATAGCTAATAATAAATATACCCTTCCATACTGCCCTATCTATGTATACTTTCCTATATGACATTGTACACATGCCTTTATCCATCTAACCCCTCTATGATTGGTAGGATTCTCAACAAGCTCACAGTCGAGAAATACGATAATCTATTGGAGCAAATCCATGGGGCTGGTCTGAATAACATCGTAGTACTCCAAGGATTGGTTATATTGGTAAGATAATCATATATAACCCTATATACGATATAATACTATTTACTGTATAATACCATATACCATATATAACCCTATATACCATATATAACCATATAGACTACATTTGACCCTGTATACTCTAAAATCCTATATCCCATATACAATCATATATAATATTATATAAACATAAATAACAACCATTACATTTGCCCCATCATCCACCTACCCACCCAGCCAATGTTTTACGCTCATTAAACCCCATTAAAACCAACCTCCTCCTTCCCTTCCTCCTCCCTATAGCTGTTTGACAAGGCTGTAGATGAGCCTCATTTCAGCTCTATGTACGCTGAAGTGTGCCATAAACTTTCAACCACTGCCCCTAATTTTGACCCCCCTGGCTCCAAATCCGGCCCTGTAATTATCCCGCTCCTTGAATTTCATGTGAATTTGCTATATTTCCATATAATTTGGCTATATTTTTATGTAGTTTACTCAATTTTTGCAGGTATTATGATTTGATTGAATGGGATGAGATGATGTTATGAGCTGCTGCTTTTAAGTAGTGTTGTGATTGGTTAGGATATGATATGGTATGCTATGTTGTGATGTAATATACATCTACCTTATGTGGTTATATCAAGCTAGGCCAATAATATCGTAATTATAAACCCAATTACTTATAACCACCTTCTATCCATTCAATCAAACGCTTTTATTGATAGACTTTTCGCCGACTATTGGTTAAAAGATGCCAGGAAGAGTTTAAAAACAGAACTACCATCTTTAAGGAGTTTGATAGAAAGGCATCGGAGGGGCCTCTGTCAGGTTAGTAGCAATATATATATATATATGTATCTATATAGTGGGCCAATAGGAGCGAGTATTTAAAAGTTAAACATGTAGGGCCATAGAGAGAAAGGTATCTGAGGGTCCTCCATCAGGTTAGTTACAGTATATATATATAGGATCTAATTCGAATTAGATTATAAAATTTAAAAATCTGGGGTGATGGAGAGAAAGGTATCTGAGGGACTCCTATCAGTTCAGTAGTATATATATGGCCATAAGAATTAAGTTATAAAATTTAAATAGATAGGCATATAGTTGTGGTTGGCGCATCATAATATATGTTGCTTCCTTCCTGTTTGATTTTGCCTCTAGATCTCTAAGTTAAATAGTCAGTTAATATTTTGTTATGGTATATTATATATATAGATATTATCTACTATACAGTGTATCACACTATACGCAACTAACAAGTATATATCACCATTACCTTATACTCTACTGTGCATTATATACTATATTCTACTATACTGTATACTATGCACTATATACTATATACTATATACTATACCACGCTACTTCTAGATACTATACCACACTACTTTTATATTCTGTACAACACTACTTCTATATACTATGCAACCCCATTATATACTGTCTCACATTACACACCGCCGTACCTTAGCCGATGATGAAGAGCGTCGTCTGGTAGCCAAGCTGAAAATGCTGGGCAACATCAAGTTTATAGGTGAGATTGGAAAGTTTAAACTGATATCTGAGAGAATTCTACATGACTGCATACAGGAACTGCTAGGAAAAGTTAAGGTAGGTATACGTATATGTATATGTGTATGTATAGGTATATGTAATATATATGTAATATATGTTTAATATATATGTGCCTATATCTATATATAAAGTCATTTCTGAGAGGATATGTATGTATGATATATGTATATTATCTATTATGTTATATTATATACGTTTTTGTATATCTAGATTCAAACTCATTTGTGAGAGGATTCTACACCGTGTACACAAGAACTGTTAGATGGGCATATGCATCTGCTATGTCCTATCTATCTATCTGCCTTTGTATATGTATCTTCATTGATTTTAATGGCTTAATTCGCATCCTCCAGTCAACTCAGGCCTGACATTATTTGTGACGCCAACTAATCTAGTCATCCTTCACCTCCCTTTCCTTTTCCTTCTAGATCCGTAACGCAGATGTAGACGATGTAGAGTGCCTATGCAAGCTATTAACTACTGTAGGCAAGCTGCTAGATCATGAGAGGGCAGCTAAGTTTATGAAGTGCTACTTTGATAGGATACAGGAGTTGGCTAGTACTAAGGAGCTACCAGCCCGTATTCGCTTTATGTTGCAGGTGGGTTTAGGATCGGATCGGGCCATAGGCAGGGATAGGGTTACAGTTAAAGTGGTGTATTATGCTATGTTTTCTTGTTATATTGTGCTATATTATATTATACGATACTGTACTGTATTATACTACACTATGTTATATTGTATTGCAGTATATTATATTATATTATGCAATACTAACTATATCATAATCTATTATATTATACTCTACTATACTCTCTGATAATGTGCTTATATCTGTATGCAATCCTTGATTAATTGTCATACATAAGTTAACAGTGAGTTATCATTTCCCCAATATAAGCAACGAGACATTTTTTAAAAAATATCGTTCCATCATATACCTTTATCTGTTCTTTAAGTTTTTTTATTAGTGGATAGGTTTATATAAAATACATATATGATTGGCGGCATATAAGATATATATCTTTTCCATCTCTACAAATATCATAACTTTCAACTAATCATATCACCCTGGTATTTTATTAACCAATAGGAATAATGATTGTTGGGGATTGCAGGAGATCATTGAAATGCGATCCAATCATTGGGTACCTCGTAGAGAAGTCAACAAACCAAAGACCCTCAAAGAAATTCGTGAAGAGGTAGCGAATCCCTCTCGTTAGATGTGGTTTAAGCTGTCTTTGTATTTTTCATTTGTCTATTATAGTATATACCCCCTACACTACTTACTACTGCTAACCATTATATAATTTATATGTATAATAACGTTTAGTGTTATTATTATTGGCTATCAATACAATGCAACATAATGTACTATTATAATTCAGTGCAGTAAAACATACAATACCATACACAATAGAACGCAATATAAACTAGCATAACATAACACTATCAATTTCCTTGTCCTAACATATACATATGCACAACTCTCCTTCCTTTATATACAGTTTGATATGATTAGCCATATGAACATTATGCAATATAATACACTATACCATAACATACTATACTGTACAATACAATACAGTATAGTACACCATAAAACACAACTACCTTCTCCCCGCTAACATATACACTAACCATGTACGTATATATGTTTTTTTCCTTTCCCTTCGCTATCCTATTATATATATGTGTTTATAGTTTGGCATGATAAATCCCCATCCCAACCAAGGACGCAATCGGTTCGGTTCCCCCCAGATGTGTTCCCCTAGAATGCAATATGGGGGTCAATATCCGAGACCCCCAGGTAATTTCATGAATCAATTCCAAGGTCCAATGGGTGGCGTTGGAGCTCCCATCAGCCAATACGCACAGGGCTCTAGAGGTTTCTCAACTCCTATATATGGCATGGGTATGCTTGGACCGGAGGGCCCAATGGGTAATAATCAGGTATAGTATATTGTATGTTGCTATGTAGGGGGTAGTGTGGTGTGGTTTGGTGCAGGAGAGGAGAGGGTAGAGTAGCCTAAGGTTTATTGTTGTAATGTAGTGCCGTGGTGTGTCTACCTTCTTTCTAGACATTATATAATTTATGTTTTGTTAAGTGTGCTGTCCTGACCTGTTATGTTCCTTCCCTCCTATTGATCTTATCCTATCCTCTCCTACTCTCCTACCCTACTCTCATTTATGCAGTATATGGGCGGACCAGGGTTTGGACGTAGTGTCTCTAGCAGTGGAGGCATGCCTATGCAACGTAATGATAGTATGGGAGGGAGAGGAGGGAATATAAGAGCCAATCAAAGGAGTTATGATGGAGAGATTAGCAGAGTGGCCAATATTAATCTCAACCAGAACAAGGTATATATGGAGTGTGATTGGTGTATTGAATTATAGAGAGGGACGGGATTGGGTAGCTAGGATAGGTATGTATGTGTAGGTGGATATAGTATAGTGTGATTGGTGTATTAAAATATATAGAGGGATATGATTGGATCGCTAGATTTGATATACATAGATATAGTGGCAAATGATATATAACTAGATATATTTACAATCAATTATATCTATTATTCCATCAATAGGTTTATTAATTTATAACTTATATTTAAAATAAACATTAATGAGGACTGGAACATCATTGCACACTAATATTCCAGAATGAACACTATAGTATAATGATATGATGGTAATGCTCTGCTGTAGGAAACTGTATCTATATACATCTACGTATACATATAGGATGGGGGCACCTATATTGTATTATATCCTGTTATGTCCTTATATTGGATTATATCTCATTATCTCCTATTATCTCCTCTTCTCTCTTATTGTATTTCTTCCACCCCTCCCTTGTCCTCTCCCTCTCCCTCCCTGTCTGCCTACAGCCAGATGAATTGGAGCGCCTGCGTCTGTTCCAACAAGAGAAGAGAACAGCGGCCACCCATAACCTAGATGGGCCTAGCCTTCGGCCTCAGAACACTATGTTGCCCCATGGCATACTTCCTCCCTCTACCACCAACCTCCCTCCCTCTTCTCATCTGCCTAATATGGCCGACCCTGGCCTGAATGTCAAGGTATAATTGGATGATAGGGGTGTGTTTATATATATATACATTGGTTGGTCTACACCTAATCTCTTGCACCATAACTTACGTCATGTATTTTTTTTTCACATTATAACACCAACTTCCTTTTGTGTCTGAGTTGACCAACTATCACATAGTACATTACGTCATATACTATGATGTCATATATTATATTATAACCGTTGGTCTACGTTAATCTATCAGTCACTAGGCCAATCAAAAGGCAAGACTATTGAACAACCAATCACTATCTCTATAAATAATAGAGGATAAGATATTAGGGTAAGAATTGCGATCATTGTTAGCAATTTCTACTATTACCGGATTAGGAAGTTAGCTAAACCTCAATCTATCAAATCATATGAGATTTGAATATCATCTATATCATCTACCAATAGTTGTCTGTCACATGTGTTGTATAATTTAATAGGGAATGATCATGCCAACCTTTATATGTAGTCGTTCAATTATGATATACTTTTAAATGTATTAACTACGATTCTTGGGTTATGATTGGATTATGTTCATCTGAACTACCTAACCCTATTCTATCTGTGATATATTGTTATCTATTATTAAGATGCATTATTATTATTAACATTTGATTGGGTTTTAATCGTGATAATCTAGCCCTATCTACCGCTTATGTACTGTCTCCTTAGTTTATCCTACCCTATATCCTATACTCCTATCCTATTCTCTATACCTTATATCCTATACTCCTATCCTATTCTCTATACCTTATACCCTATACCCCTATTCTAGGCCCTCCCAACACATACTATACTCTCTCTCCCTAGGTTACCCTCAACTCTATACTTTATACCCTATACCCTATACCCATATGCTAGGCTGTCCTAACACATACCATGCTCTCTCCCTAGTTTATCCTACCCTATATCCTATACTCCTATACCTTATACCCCTATGCTAGGCCTTCCTAACACATACAAACCTCTCTCTCCCTAGTTTACTCTACCCCCTAAGCCCAAGTCTCTCACTAAGATCAAGTGCAAAGAGGACATTGATGGCTCTGTCAAGAAAATGTTGCAGGTAAATTTACTGTTTAAACCCCACCTTATATACTTTATTACATGTGATTGGTCTATTGGTTATAATATTCCTTCAGGACCAATCTTTCTATTTTTATTTATAGAAACATTATTTATACTAACCACTACAACCCTAACAAGTATGACATTATCACATCTCCTAGAAAAGGACGATATGAATGTCTATGTACTTAAGATGACTTGATTTAACTGTGATTGTGCCACTATTGCATTAATTAATTACTAATTACTCTCATTGATACTCACAGGATATGTATACCTGTATACCTGGTATAATTATGACACTATTGTGCTAAATAATTGCTAATCAATTACTGCTTATACTAATTAATTACTCTCATGAATTTTTTCAGGACCTGTACACCTCGTCTGATATGGATGAAGCCCTTAAGGTAGTTAAAGAGTGGGAAGCCACTACCTTCAATGTAGAGATCATTTCTCTGCTATTTAAACAGACCCTGGAAGCCAATAAACCCGAACAGAGAAAGGCCGTGGCCCGTCTAATTGGTGGGTTGAGTGCATGTGCATGTGCCTGCGTGGTTATTTATAGACATCCAGTCGGATTACTTTGATGTTTTTTTTTAGTCTACACTCATATATATTAATATAACATACCCTTGCCTATTTGCTGGGTGGTTATTTATAGACATCCAATCAGATTACTTTGATAGTTTTAGTATACACTACTATATATATATTATATTATTGTAACACACCCTTGCCTAATTGCTGGGTTTAGAGTGATGTGTATATGGATTTTGGTAGTTGTTTGCATACCTACATTATTATTTTTTAAAAATAAATAAAAACTATGCCATCCAATAAAAAGGAGAACGTCAACATACATTCCTAACAATTTAACATTCATTCCTACTTTTACTATGACTATATACTATATACTATTACTACATATATATAGGTGCTCTGTTGACCAATAAGGTGGTTAGTAAACTGGAATATACCAAAGGGCTTAAAACTACAGTTAACTTGCTGAACGATTTGCGTTTGGATAATCCTATGGTAAGACACGTCCTGGCTATTTTGTTGTATTGTATTGTGTTATGTTGTACTGTGTTGTGTTGTGTTGTATTGTATTGTATTGTATTGTGTTATGTTGTACTGAACTGTATTGTATTGTATTGTGTTGTATTGTATTGTATTG
>NAOQ01000118.1:89906-106858 GCA_002751075.1 Ichthyophonus hoferi | reverse complement strand
ATACATACATACATACATACATACATACATACATGCATACATACATACATATATAAATACATACATACATGCATACACACAAATTCCCACCTCCTCTCCCTCTCCCTCATCCCCACTGACCCTACCTATCCTTTGCCTTGAAACTCTTTCCAGTGCCTTGACAGTCATCGCATTCCACACCAACCTGTTGGACCATACCAGGAAAGACCTCGTGATGAACCAATCGTACTCCTCTACCACCACACACTCTACATAGACTTACTCTCTTCCCTCCCTTTCCTTCGCACCTCTTGCATAATATATTCTTTTGTATGGCTAGTTTCTTACTGCATCCCATATATAGCTGTTCTAGACTGACACCTAATTCGTGGATAGTATCTTGGGAAGAAGGTGAACTGTCTCGACCAGTGAAAAACCCACCCATGTCATCATCAGCCTCGGCTCCAAAGAACTGTGAGAAGATATCATTGGCTGTGAACCCGTGCATTCCATCACTAGAACCATGGCCATCTTTCAATCCCTGCATATGATTGGTAAGTAGTTAGTAGGGTAAGTGCGGGAAGAGGGAAAGGAAAAGTGAAGGGGAGATGGGTAGTATGTAGATGTGTGTAATAGTGTGTTGCTATGTGGTTGGTGTAGGTATGTACTATGCATATTACATATGATATATACTATAGCGACAAGGGGAAACTAGATATGATTGGTACACATTTTAATGTTGATTTATATATATATATATGTATGGTATTATTTTGTCCCATTGTTTTAATCCTCCATTTTCATTTGTCTTATAACTTTTATCTCATCATTTTGCAAATAATGCTAAATTTATTTTAAGTCGAACATTTTAATTGTAGCATTTAAATATAAACATGATAATTTAAAATATTAAATCTATGTTTAAAAATTAAACGTACTATTTTAATATTTTAATATTAAAATTATATTTGAAGCTCACCTGCTCGCCATGCCTATCATAGAGTCTTCTCTTTTCTGGATCTTCTAACACCGAGAAATGATATGATACTGTTTTAAACACCTCCAGTGAATGGGCGTTGTCAGGGTTACGGTCAGGGTGGTGTTTAAGGGCCAGCTTCTTATAGACCTCTAGGAGAGGAAGAGGGGGAGGGAGGGAGAGACAGCGAGTGCATAGTTAGATCAGGAGGATGGAGAGGGAAGGGTGTCTAGTATTGTACTATTATATGATATATCATAACCCATTATAACATATTATACAGTTTATATACCATATTATATATGGTAAGAGAGGTTCTTACTTTTAATTTGCTCAATTGGCGCGTCTGGGGATACACCAAAGGTATCATAAAACCTAAAGGAGAAGAATGTTTGGTTAATATAATATGAAACAGAATAGAGTATATGGTATATAGGGTATATAGGGTATATAGGGTATATAGTATTATAGTATATATAGGTTATGTAAGGTATATATGGTATATATAACATATATAGTATTATAGTATATATAAGGTATGTAAGGTATATAGGATATATAGGGTATAAAAGGTATATATAATATATAGTATATATAAGGCATATAGGGTATATAGTATATATGGTATATATATGGTATATAAGGTGTATAAAGCGTATAGGATATAGAATATATACACTATATATACATAGGCTGTAGAGAGCATACTACAAGTAACTCCCTCCCCTCTTCCTCAAACCTAACCCTAATATATCATATGAGAGAGATGACTAAATAATACTAACTATCATCAGTGAATATGTATCCTAGGAATCACAATACAGACGGCCTTGTTATCAGTAACATATATCATTATACCAATAACATATATAGTAAGGTAATAGAGCGCATTTATCGTGCGCTCTCCCTCTCTCTCTCCCCCCCATTAAATTGAAGGTATTAGTGTAGTATCAAGGTAATATTACTGTAATTAATAAACCATGTATTTCTTATGGTAAAGCAAATAGTGGCCACAGAGTGGCATATAGACTATGTATAATAATAGTAGAAAGGAGAAAAAGGTAAAAAGAAAAAGGTAGTTGTATGCGTATGTTTATAGTTCATGACCTGTTGTATTATACTATATTTTATTAAATCCTACCTTATTCGATTAGAATATATCACATTGCAATGTATTGTACTATATTATATTTTACTATATTACATTATATTAAATTAAATTTTATTATATTATATTGTACTATGTTATATTATATTATATCATATTGCATTATATTATATTGTATTATATTATAGTTCACTATATAAAATTACTTTAATGTTATAGTATGTTATAGTCCTTTGCCTATAATAATGAATTGTGTATCTTTTCAATTGCAGGTCTGGGAATTTGTTTTTTATGAATTACATAAAACCTGTTTCACGTATATTAGTTTTTTATAAGTGAATGTTGTTGTAAACCAAGGTTGAAACATAAACATATACCTCTAAGAAAGTTTTCCTATAGGCGCTGTACTTTAAAATATTTGAATGATTTGAAACATACTTGTTGTCTGTGTAATGAATAATATATCTGTATATATATTAAAATCAAAGGAACAGATAGGAAGAGTGACTGTAGAGATAACTCAAGTTGCACGTGGTACTTACTTAGTTTCCTTGACCATCTTTGCTGTATATGTCGGCTAAACAAAGAGGAAAGAGTGATGATAATATGACTACAGGTAGCAATATATATATATATATATATAGGTATCTATATCACTATAGATATATACACATACATATATATATATATATATATATTATAATACGTAGGTAGTATCTAGTACGTACGTGATATTTATTGTATTTGCTTTCCACGCACGAGTCATCGAGTGATTGTGCAACTCATATTATATTTTAATATCCAATCAATAATAGATATTATAGTTTTAAATAACATTGGTGAAAATGGAGTGTCATATTGGGTAACAATAATACCTCGTTGAATTGATTGGCTTATTATACACAAATCCAAAATCTAATATAAATTACTTCACTTTTATTATCGGTTGATTATCACCCTTTATATTTAAGACACTAGTTGATATTACAGATGAATGATTAGATTTAACTATGTCTATTGAAGTTTTCATTAAAATTCTAAAACAAACTTAATCCAACCATTTGGTGGATTAATACTAGAGTAACTAGTTGATAGAAGACCATTAATTAAATTTATTATGTATGTATATATATAGATACGATTATGTTAAAAGTCAAATCATTAGATTAAAAATATTAAAGATTGAGGGAATGATTTTGTGTCAATAGTAAAGTTATTATGGGTCTATTGGTTTGTGAAGTAAAGGTCCAATTACCTAACAATTAATTGGAGCTTTTTAAAAAAGAAATAAATGTTTGTATTTTATTCGGATATTTCTTATAAACCATTTCCTCATCAGAGTTCTCATCAGTACTCCTCTGATTGTTGATTAATTACCATCAGCTTATTGATTCATGGTGGCTGATTTTAGTATTAATTGCTTACAAGAGCTGTTAGGTCACCAGCCCTTTGATTTGCAAAAGCATCACATGTCATCAGGATGCAATGAGATATAGAGTTACCATTCAGTTAACATCATCAAATATGTAACACTTGCTGATTTCAATTTGTGTGGCCATTATCTCACTTATGTTATAGTTATTATCATTCTGTGTTGTGGTTATTATCTCATTGTGATGCAATTATTATTGTCGATTTCAGCCTGTGCAGTCATTATCTCACCCACTTTCAGGGTGGTAGCTAACTATTGCACGTGGATAATTTAGGATAAAAACTGTATAGCCTTCATTCAGTATCAGTACAGAATCAAGAGTCCCCAATCTGTCTCAGACATAACCATTTTAGATAACATTTAATATTTAGAATACCTCAGAATCAGAACTCAACGTTAAATAATTAGATAATTACAACTATAGTTCTTTTGCCTTTGTTGTATATGTAGCTATAATTATTAATTCTATTAATATATATATATATAATTGATCAAAAATCATTTTATATGTAAGTTATAGATTATATATAAATTATTACTAATATAAACTATAAACAGTCTCATATACTCTAAACATTACATATAGTTAACTAATTACAAAAACTAGCCAATAAGACTAATTAACTTAACTTGAATTTGATATAGTTTGGAGTTATATAGATAATTTGTAGATAATTCCGGTTAAACGTGTTGGAGCATGCGTAATATTATTATGATTTGAATATGATGGTGTTTGATTTGTTGGTAAATCGACTCGGAGAATCAGGTTTTCATCTGATATTTCAGGATTACCTGCTATCAGGTTAAATGATGTTGTGTGCTGTGCCACTGTTGTCTTTTCTTTGCAATTCAGCTGCATGGATTGTCTCTTGTTAAGTTCAGAATTAACAGAAAGAGACGCAATTTCCATATCAACAATACCTTTAAGTTTTGGAATGTGTTTGTGGTCCCTGCAGATGTAAACAAGTACCTTTTCTTAATTCTTCTAGTGGTCTCTGGGTAGAGTTAGTCAGATTAATTTTCGTTTGGGAGTATTATTTTTTGTAGTTGTAATTGGGTGCCTCTCAATAGATGGGTTTATTTATGATTGATATTTCCTGGGTCGACTTGTTGGTTGTCTCTAATTGTATCAAGTGCTTAGAACCGTAAAGAATGCTAGCACAGGTAGCTTTTTATATAGTTAAAAATGTTATCTAGCCAAATATTTAATTGTGGATATTAAAGCTCTCAATGTACTATATATTAGAATCAGTTCCTGATGGATTCGGGACTTAGTTCATCATACATATAAGAGCACTAAGTGTATTGCATTTTCTACTGATAAAAATGTACCCAATAAACTTATCAAGATAACACTCCTGCCTTTTAATTTATTTGTGTGTAGAAAACTGAACGTATAATATATATATATATATATGTTGTTTTGCGGTTGTTTATTATGTATACTTTGCTGGGGTTTTGGAGAAATCGCTACTCCGGGTGCTTTTACCACTCCTGAATCATTACAACCTTGAGAACTATGGGATCACTTGATTTTAAAGTTAAAATCTTAGTGTTCATGTGTTTGCCGGTGATAGAAATTTCTGTTCAAAATTTCCAATCATAACAAATATGTTACAATGACTCCTTATTTAATTATTCATTTTTATTATAACATAACATATTCTATTTATTTGTTATCTACTATTAATCAAGGAGTAAATATTATTTATCAAATCTACATGGTAATGATTGAGATTAAGATATTCAATTCCTGTATGTCATGTTAGGTA
This sequence comes from Ichthyophonus hoferi, assembly GCA_002751075.1. Classification (NCBI taxonomy): domain Eukaryota; class Ichthyosporea; order Ichthyophonida; family Ichthyophonidae; genus Ichthyophonus; species Ichthyophonus hoferi. Next base: position 101,591 of record NAOQ01000118.1, on the reverse strand, counting down.
TACAGTTTAATCCGAATTCAGACCCATCATATCACATGCATCTTAAACGGTATAAATTAACCAGTATAGTTGAGATCAGTCTTCTAATTTTGCTTACACTATAGTCCACCACCCGACATACGTCATTGTCATTATAATGGCTTAAAAAAAAATAGGGTATGTTTATCCTAAAATTTTCCTGGCTCACCAGAATTAATCCACATTATGTATATTATTAAATAATTATGAAGGTGTTGGTTACTATCCAAGAAATATGAGTGTATTCGTACCACAGGTAACTATTAATAGTATCTTTATAACCTATATAATTTGTGCTTAAAATAATTTATGCTTCATCTGGAAGGTGGTAGAATAAAGTCTGCCATTGGCTTAGTAGGATACTCTCTAAATAAGGTTATTATTGCGTAATGATATTATAAATATATGGCATATATAATATGTGATTTGCAATGCTTAAAATACATATATTAAAAAGTATTATAATACAATATACTAATCCCCAATAATATAATGTACTATAATACGTTATACCATAATACATTATTATACACTATAATATGATGCATTATAATACACTAGTATACCCTATAATATAATACACTGTAATACATTATTATGCTCTACAATATACTATACCTCAATACACCAATATACATTATAATATAATATGCTATAATATACAATTATACAATATACCGATATAATATACTATAATATAAAGCAATTCTTCCTTGTTAGGATCCATAGAAAGACTGAAAGGGAAACAAAGCCCTGTATTATTGTTATTAGAATAGATAAATAGAATTGGTACAGATAATATAATATTATTGCTATTATTCATATTATACTATTAAGTATTATATAATAATAATATATGTTTTAAATGTAAATAAACCTTACAATCATTGAACATCTTATATTTTAAGGGGATTTGATTAGTAAATTGTATATACATACATTATTTATACAATAAATATATATTAATTTCATTTCCAAAACAAGCTGCTATTTTATTTAATAATTATTACTTATGCCATAATCTGAGGCAGAGTATTAAAAATATTTATTCATATAAAATATGATGTAAAACACTGCAAACTAGGGCAAATATAATTGTTTTTGAAATATTTTTATAGTTTTACAGAGTCACATGTATCTATTAATCCTGAAACTTGCCAAGATTTGTACCTGACCATTTACCATAAACTGTACAAAAATTAATAAAATCCAATTTGTAGAAAATTGCTTTAGAAAACGTTATATTACGATACTGATTTGTCCCCCCTTTATCATTTTTCTGAAGAAAAATAGAAGTCAAGTCTTTATTGGAGTACTGAATCTCTCTAGTCTCTGGATTGGTTGCTGTAGTTCTATCTTAGATTTAGAGAAATCAACGAAAAGGGAGTCTCTGTCTAGATTAGATTAACAAATCGGGCTTGCTCAGGAATGTAGGCTTTCACAGGAATGTAGGCTCGCTCAGAATGGATATATCTGAGCATTATATTTCGCTCTTATAGTCCTTGAGGTATAATCAATTGGTTTACGATAAATGAAATTGAGGTGTCAGTTTTGAAGCTTTTTGATCAGGTGCAAACTGATCATTAGTTCATTCAAGTATCTCCTTGTCTTTAATTGTACTTGCATGCTTACAAGTGTAAAGAATGTTAGCACAGCTGAATTCTTTTACACTTATTACAATGAGCAATCCGAGCGTGTACAACCCTATATATTATAGTTTTCTATGTACCATGTATTATATTATGTTTCAATTTTAAATTCAAGCCCATGTTCAAGCATATACTGACGTACTAGATCTACCCTATTTCTATTTATTGATATTTCCAATAAAGTTAGTAAGTTAATATACCTACTTATCTACTTATTAACCTACTTGAATGTAGAAAATTTTATTCTATAATATGTTGTTTGCAATGTAGAGTAAGTTAAGTTACTGACTAAATAGTTATTCCAGCATCTTGGTGCTCTGAGGCCATTGAAACCAAGGAAATTATAAGATCGCCTGATCGGGAAATGTAAAGAGCGAGCAACGTGATCGCAATTCCTTAATTAGAAATAGTGATCGCAACCAATATCCTATTATATATCTACTATACCCTACTATACTCTACTATGTACCCTCTAATATGCTCTTTCATATACCCTATTATATCTATTTTATACCCTATTATAAATCTTATTATATACTCTATTATATGCCCTATTATGTGGCTTATTATATACCCTATTATATCATATTATTTGGGTTAAAAAGAGGTCCGAATTTAAATCCAGGGGGTTTCTATTGGATCGAAAAGTTAAAATTATCAACGTCTGGGGGGATAGACCTGAATATTCTGCCGATAGCTCCAATATCAATCAATGTACACTATGCTAGCACATAGTTTATATTTGTATAGTATATAGTATAGTTTTGTAGATATATGAACATAATATAAGGGGATACGGGATCTCGATAGAGTATATTGTAATATAAAGTATGGATAGTATATTCTTTGTCGCTTACACTTATCAAGATGCGATTATAGGTGGGGCTATTCTAGGTAAGTGGTGAAAGATTATTATGCACGATTATGCATGTTTATACTTTTATATATATATGTGTGTGTGTGTAGGGAAGGAGGTAGGTAGACAGTTATGGGGAAATTCCCACCTATGTAGTATATATTAGGTATAGATACTATACTTTTATTATATTATATTATATTATATTATATTATATTATATTATATTATATGCCATTATACTGTGCCACATTGCAATACCTTAACCTACCCTTTCCTCTCCTACCTCATCCAACAAATACCAAATTATATTAAAATATTAAAAACTAACTGACCAGTAAACAATAATCATGCCCTTTAGCCCTCTCCACTACCCTCATGCTCTATACTACTGGTAGAGTTACCGGAGTATCAGGTATTATCAATGCTATAATTAGTAACGCTGACTCATCTGAGTGGAGATGGGTGAGTTAAAATTTACAAGTTTTATATCTATGATTTTATTGATCAGATATAGTAACCTTAATAATATCAAATTGTCTCATAGGAGAGGGGAATGTTATATTTTATATATTTTATATCTATTATTTTATTGTTTAGATAGATATATGTTTATCTATAAATTATTGACTTGCTTCTATACATTAATCTTATAATTGTTATTAAGTATTGGTTTAATTGTATATTATAATATTATACATATAATATTTGTGTATGTTTAGTTTATCTAAATATAAATTATATTTATTTGCAGACCTTCATATCCGGTGTATTCGTCATGGGCGCGTTCATAACCAGTAAGGCCCCTCAAGCCCTTGGCCCGATTGAAGTCAATGTCAAATCAACGGTTCTTTCGGGTTTCTTAGTAGGATTCGGCACCCAAATGGGTAGTGGATGTACAAGTGGGCATGGGTTATGTGGAATACCAAGACGATCTATAAGGTCATTGGTTGCCGTGTTAATCTTTATGATTAATGGTGCGATTGTGAGAAGCTTTATTGCAAAGAGGTAGGTAGAGAAAGGAAAGAATTTATATAAAAGGGTAGGAGAGAATAAGAGGGGATATTCGACATCCTATATGATATAGGATAGAAAATGGCATAGTATAGTATAGTATAGTATAGGAGATGGAATGGTATTATATATCATAGTATAATATAGTATAGTATGGTATGGTATTATATATCATAGTATAGTATAGTATATATTAATAAAAAAATACAACGTGGCATGCAACACAATACAATTTAATATAATTTATCTACTTTGCTATATATACCTTTAATTACTTAATTAACCAAATAATATACGTTGCCCCACCTTAGCTCTCGTGTCCACTCTCTTGTTTACTCTGGATCTACGATAGACGAATTAGCATCAGGATTTACTGTCAACCCACAAACCTATCTGATTGGTTCCGCAGCATTCTCAATTTGTGCGTTCTTGCGTGTGATTCGTCAGAAATCATGGGAATCTATTGCCAATATTATTATAACATTCTGTTTAGGAATGGTCTTCACCATTGGCTTGGCTTTTGCTGGAATGTAAGAATTACTTGGCATATTTTATTGGATCAGGAGTTGTGTACTATAATATAATATAGTATTATTATTATGGTTATTTGTATTGTTGCTATTGTTATTATTATCATTAATACTAATACTAATACTTTTATTATTATTATTATTACTTTTATGATTATTACTATTATTATTAATACTCTTACTATTACTATTATTGTGCTTTAGCCTGTTTTATATATATCTAACAGTATATATCTATATATCCATACAGGACCAAGCCTAGTAAAGTTGCCAATTTCCTTGATATTTTTACTGCCTGGGACCCTAGCTTGGCTTTTGTACGTAATTAATCTTATCTGCATTATAAAATTATTTCAATTAAATAATGAGGTATTAAAATTTAGTTATTTTATTATTTATTTTTTTTGAAAAATACGAGGCAAATAAATTAATTTGTATTGTATAACTTGTCTATGGGACCAATCACAACTTTTGTTTAAAATATATTCTCCTTTCCAACTAATATAAATGTAGACTAGATGGTACATTTTCTGACAAAGAGCCAATAGCCTATCGTATTGTATACTGCTGGATACATAATATAAAGAGAGATATATGATACGTGGTGTTTAAAAGGCATAGCCCAACAAGTTTTGTGTTTAAATACAGTACAATACATTTTGTAGTTTAAGCATCATGTAATTTTAATTTTTTAATAATATAGTTTATAAACGCTTTTAAAAATGGAAAATCTATACCTAATTGGCTTTAAATATATTAGTATTTGAAACTTACGTCAATTCAATTGTATTGGGGGATTTGCGATTGGTTCTCATAGGTTGAGGTGTTGTGTGATATCTGGCCAATGAATAGAGATTATTATTTATAGAATACAAACTACTAATTGATTTATTAATGCTGACCCTTGATCAGTATATTATTTATAAATACTTTAATTAAGTATATAGCCTTTATAAGTATACTCAGGGAAATGATTTGCTGGTATAATCTCAATCATGATACCTATGGTATGGCATTATACTATACTGGATTGTAGGGTAGGATAAGATTAAATATTATAGTATATTGTATTGTATTGTATTGTATTATATTTTCTTGTGCTACATTGTATTTTATTGTACAGCATTTATGAATGATATTTTACCATATTGTATTGTATTGTTTTATACTGGATGGTATTGTATTGTACTGTATGGCATGGCATAGTATTGTATTATATTCTATTGTGTTGCATTTCATTGTGTTTTATGGTGTGATGTTGCATTTTATTGTGTTGTTTTTGATTGTATTGTATGGCATGACATAGTATTGTATTATATTTTGTTGTATTGTATGGTATAGTATGGTATGGTATGGTATGGTATGGTATAGTATACACCTTTTCTAATGAACCCTCGTTGTACACCCTCAGGTTATGGGGACTGCAGTTGTTATCAATGCTATTACCTTCCCCTTCATTATGAGCCAGCGTAAACCACTTATAGCTATGTCATTTTCGGTACCTAATCGCAGTGATATTAATCTCAGATTGTAAGTAACAAGGGATATATATAGGTTATTGCGTATAATAGTACTTGGTGCATATGTTGTATAAGATATAGGATAGGGTATACTCATATATATAGATTGTAATAGTATCAAAATATCTCGACTATAACCATGCAATATAATAATATATTATATCGTGACATGACCTAGGATAGCATCTTATTGACCTATCAGTAAATTGCTTTAAACATTTGAAAATACTCACTACTCCTTTTCCATAGGGTGATTGGTTCAGCTATATTTGGCCTTGGCTGGGGATTAGGTGGTGTTTGTCCTGCACCTGCCATTGTTGGCATGGCAACGGGTAGCCCTGCATTCTTGTAAGCACCTCTTTTATTGATTGCTATATGTAGTATGATGTGTTATGATTTAAAGATATATACATACATTGTAATATTATGTCATACTATACCATATAACATAATAATGATTTTACAATTCTAACCCTGAATTTCTGTTTTAGGGCATTCTGTACCTCGATGGCTATTGGAATGACTGCCTTCCACCAATTGAATCAATCATCAAGATATGGAAAGAAGATTCTATAGGTTTATTTTATGGTAGATATTGCATTTGCTAATTGATATTTTAACTATGGAGTTATAGCTTATCAATAAATATATTGACTCTATAATCAAGTGCTGTTGCAAACAAGTCTTTGTTTTGCACAACTTTAGATGTAAATGTATAATTCTTATTTGTATGACTCGTCATCCTGTTAATTTGTTAATTTACGGTTATTTGGTGTCCCCTGTAGATACTGCAGAATGGCATAACAAATGTTTATTCGCTGAACCAGCCTCCATGAAACCTAATCCTCTGGTTTGTACGCAATGTCTATTTAACTAAATCTTCCGTTTTTGACATTACTGATTATATTCAAGTCGGTAATTACTACAGCTACCATATACTCCAATAAGATACGTTAGTGACATAGTATATTGTCTTTGCACTGGTTGCAATCTTATGTAAATGTAAATGCGGTAATGCTCATAAGAGAGCGGTACCACAGACTGCCTTAAAGCAGCAAAAGAGCTATGCCAAGAACTGGCTGGTTCCCAATAAACTGGATTGAGATTCTCTCCAGCACCTAGAAGAAAACCTCTGTATAGGAATTGAAAACTAATTGGAGACCCCGAGCCTGTAGATAAGTCACTACAACTACCACAGTGTTATATTAATGATTTAATCATTCTATACCCATCCCTAAATTCTGGGTAGTGGTGAATTAATATATAAATATCTATTGCATATATTTCAAAAGTTATTGGCGTAAATAAACACATCATCAATAATAAGCAATAGTTATATTTGTTGGCTTGATTTGGGATACAGACAAGATAAGTGTATGTTTCTAAATAGAGAAATATGAGTATGTCAATATATATATATTAATATACATTGTATGTTATACTTTATTATTAATAACGATATCATTAATTATTATTAATTCCATTAACTAATCATTACTTAGGTAATGATTTTAATCATGGTGATCACTTAATTAATTATTTTATTATTATTAATTTAACTTTGTTCTTTATTGCTACCCAATAATTGCCAGTAGTTCCCTATAATTATTAAAAATTAATTAATTAATTAAAAATTACTCAATTAATTGACAATCTAACCAGACTTATTTAGTCTTTTAAGAATGACTATAAATTATGGCATTATAATAGTATGATATGATATACTTATTTTAGCAATTTATTTGACCGATTGCAAGCTAAATTATAAGTTAATCTTTCACTGATCTGCTATTCCATTATCCCTTTTTGGAATTAAGACAATATGATAGGATAAGATTATTTTATTATTTTATTTGACCAATTACCCCTTTACTTATAAATAAATCTAACCCCGATTATTTCATTAATATCAGAAATTTTGTCAGCTGTCCACAGTTGCCGGGATCCCCACTTGTATAACTGGTAGTAGTTAATATTGCCCGACCAGTGTTGGTAACAGTCACTGGATCTAATCTGTCTTTAAGGCACAACTCCCGTGATAGAGGTTCTATTGAAGGCCCGTATACCAACTCTCTAGGTAACTGGCTGTAGTAATTTTATCTTTTTTCTATTTTAGAAGAATAAATGCTTGCTTTGATGTCCTTGAGTGCGAATGTTGAAATTACACAATGAGATCGATCAGTAAGTGATTATATATTACGATGCAACTAATAACTATCGTTGCAATTTAATGTTAATAAGCAGTTCTCTGAGTTCTGAACGAGCGAGTGGATTTTAGACACTGATTATCGTGTAAGAGAGCCAGTGGTGGATTTGGGCACTGATTATCGTATAAGAGAGCCAGTGGTGGATTAGGCATTACAATAACGATGTGTATGATATGATATGATATAATATGGCATATCCTGACTTTATTTTAAACCGTTACCCGGAAAATGCTGTAAATAAAACTAGAAGCCTCGTCTCAAATACACAGTAGTTAATGTATACCATTATATGTGATGTAGCGAGACTGAATTTGAATCAAACTCTATACTTAAAAGGGCTAAAATATGATTAGATAAAAAGTTTATTGATTAGCTATTAATTAACTTATCAACACAGCAAAAATCTAAAAATATAGTATATTGCATTGTATGATGATATGATAAGATATGGCATAACCTGTCTTTGTTTTAGTATATTACTCAACAAATAATGTAAACCAAACCAGAAGCTCTGTCTTCAACCATACAGTAGCTAATTTATACCATTATAATCAAATGTGTTATAGTGAGATTGAAATTAAATCAAACTGTATTTTAAAAAAAGTTAAAATATGATTGGATACAAAGTTTATAAGTTAGCCATTGATTAACTTTTATCAACGCTTCGATCGAAATTATATTTGATCAACTATGTTCTTGGCCAACGACTTAATCTTGCTTTTATTATCACGATCATAAGAACCATACAATTCAAGTGATACGAGTATCAATCTACAAGAATCAATATATTTATTGTAATTCATCAGTAAATAAATCAGATGAGTGCAGCCGAAAACCCGAGAAGAGGGAAAAACTAATAAGAAAATATCTAACGAAAGTAAAGATACTCCTTCAATTTCTTAAATCTATTCGAAATAATTGCTAATTTAATCAAACCAGTAGGAATCGTAAGTTACAGCGCAGACATTTAAAGATATTTAACTGATGGGAATAATAGATAGAGACAATGGCGTTTCCGTGGCCTATATTTGTTTAGAAAGGGAAAGAATACCTAATTAAGGGACGTTTGGACGTGTGCCCTTGTATAAACGGAGCATAGATATGCCAAGATATATATTTTTAATATTAAACAAGTCAACAGGGCTTATCTTAGGCAGGATGCCTAAGCAATGTGTTATCTGGACCCAAAACATACGACCAAAAATAGCTTATTATATAATTTCAGGCCCTCTGCCATTGGCTGATTCAGTTATAATTTATCATCTTGCATTACCATTTAACACCAATAGATTGCATTAAATATTTTTAAATGATAATTCTTATTATAATACTACTGTGAATATATTTTCAAAGGGGTGTATGTTGTTTATCAATACCGCAAGATTATTAAAGAAGGAAAATAAATAATAATAATAATAAGGGTTTAGTATGAATGCCTAGTGTATAGTATGAGTTATTGCCGGTAATTTAGTGGAAGTTGATTATTATTGAACACGTGCTATATTCACTGCACCTTCCAGTAATTGGTATAGAACACCAAATCTAAATAGGTTTTAACCTTCCAATAGATATAAACATTCAAGGACGTAATAGCAGATGACTAACCCAATCCTAGCAATATTAACTGAAAACCATACTATAAAAGGGGTTTACTGACTTATATTTCCCATACTTATTTACAATTTAAAATGGCTTATTATTTCATTGCTACTGCTTTAGCTGCGGTTACTACTCTATCCTCTGCATTGCCTTTAGAAGATGACAGCGGAGATATACCTGCGGAACCTGGTAAAGCAAATGTGACCCTCACAGAAAAGATCATTGTCAAAGCTTGCCCCCACCCATATTGGCGGAGGAACAATGAATACCACGTTTATCCCTACAAGTACGATGTTCACAAGTACTATAATTGTGGTCAGCAAACAACTTTGGAGACATGCCCTGATAGTCTAGTTTTCGACACAAAAATGCACTACTGTACTCAGGACTTTGAAACGTCTCGGAACTTCAAATGCCCCCGTTTTGTCACCACGTATAAAATGCATAAAAGGTTTGCCGATCCCAATTTTCCAAATCAATACCATAAGTGTTGGGGTTTTAATATTTTAAAAACTCAAAGGCATGCATGCCCTTACAATGGGATATTTGAACAGTCTAGGGGAATATGTGTAGAAATATAGTCAGTAGCGTAGTGCTTCACATTTGTACATTCAGCCTGGGCTAACTTGATTAATCAAAGTGCTATGACATGTGGATGGTTAGGGGAGACCGTGCAAAACTCACGCTCATTTCTTAGTGATGATAACATGTGTATATGTATGTGTATGTGTATGAGTTTATATGTATATCTATATGTGTGTCTTCAGCAAGGAATTTCACTGTTGCAGAAAAACTAAATAAGTTAGGGAGACCAAGGTTTACAGTGGGTTTTTGATTTGAAATCCCCAATACAAATAAACATAAAAGCATATATGTGTGTTCATAATATTGCTGGGTATAATTGCTGAGTAATATAGAGTTTAAGTTGAAGTATGTATATTGTTGCGTCTAGAATCTACATGCAACACTATTGTTTAAAGTTATTTGAAATTGCTAAATAATGTAATACCATATTTTCAATCTAGTTGATGCTGTCATATATGCATACTATCGTGTGTACATATTTACAATAAATTGATAATGCGGGCCAACCTAAATAATGCTTGAAAATGCAAAACGTTTGTGGTTTTGTGTATAGTACACAGGGATTCACAACCATGACTATTATATTTAATGTATATATTATTTTATTATTTTAGTCAAAAAACTATTATGTTATATTACTGCATATAACGAATAATTTTAAGGTTTATTTATATAAGATAATAGTCCATAGAGCTGTGACCATTAAAATAGCAAAATACATTACATATATTTATAATTAGATGCAAAGTATTTTTGTGTGCGTTTACGAGAACTTTGTAGTTTTCTATTGATAACGTGTACGTGTGAGCCGGGGCGTATCTTTACTTGTGTTTCCGCATATATCTGAGCGGGGGTCATAGTTGTTTTACTATTTTTTTCTTTTATACTTTGTTTTACAGCGCGAATGTTATTTTTTGGTTAACACCCGTATCGCTATGTTCAATAATGTAAATAGAATCAATTATAAATATTCTTATTGACTAATACAATTCATGAAGGATAACAATAACAGAGACCCACTAGAAATGTCTGATTTTATCTCGGTACTTGTAGCAAGTAATAATGACTGTATACACTTGTCTTTCATTAAAACAACAAGATATTTATACAGTCATCTTGACAGATTCCAATGTTGGTCCTGTCACAGACAGGCTTTTATGCTCATAAGATACAGTATACCAAATAGAATAGGGACTAATTAACAAATACACATTGGCTAACTATAAATCTACAATTTTTGACCTATGCAATATACATATATGCTTAAATTTATTATAAAACTACATACTAATATTAATATGTTGTAACATGTATAGTTCATTACTATAATTCTTTATTTATTTGCATTAGAATTTAAAATTTATTCCATTTATTTATTATCTGCTATTAAATAAAAAGTATTAATTATCTATCAACTCTAGGAAGTAATGGGTCAGATTGAAATTAATTCCTGTATACCATATTATATTAGGTATACAGTTTGATCCGAGTTCAGTCGCACCCCATTACACGTGTTTAAAGAAATATGAATTAACCGCTGTGTAGTTGAGACGGTGTTTCTAGCTATAAACACTATAGTCCGACACCTGACATGCACCATTCTCAAGGTGACAGCTTTATATAAAGACTGGGTGTGTGTATCTAGTAATTTTACCAAATTAGCATAATATAACGGTGCTATATAATTATTTGTCCCAGTTTACATGCT
>NAOQ01000118.1:79506-89533 GCA_002751075.1 Ichthyophonus hoferi | reverse complement strand
TGCACCATTCTCAAGGTGACAGCTTTATATAAAGACTGGGTGTGTGTATCTAGTAATTTTACCAAATTAGCATAATATAACGGTGCTATATAATTATTTGTCCCAGTTTACATGCTCCAACGGGGTCAAGCCATCGGGGGTTTACATCATTTCCAGCTTAATAAATCATAAAAAGGTATATTATATGCGTGACTCCCATAAAAGGAACCATATAAAATTAAAACAACGTTAGCACAAATAAAAGTCCTTTATATTTAGCCTTTTATATTTTATCGTGAAAACTTAAAACCATGTGGAATTAATAAAGCATAACTTCAGATATATTAACATATTAAATAGATTATGTAATATCATATGATAGTTTAATCTACCCTTTTATTGGCTAAATGGTAAAATATAAAATTACATTATAATTTAATAATGTAATATAATTATTATATTTACAGATTATCGTAAAATATTTATTTCTATTAAAATAACAAAATTAACCGAATTAGCAATCACCAATCATAAATTTTTATTAGTTAATTAAATAATAATATAAAAAGCATGACAGACTAATGTATGTATATACTAATTATTAACATAGCATTATTATTATATCGTGTTATTCCTCTACCACTATTATTTTTATTTTTCTTATTATATTATAATATTACTATCCCTTCCAAGGTAGTAATGAGTAATGTCAGGGTCTACCACGGCACACTGGTCACATGGTAACATATTATCTTCTTTACTTTACTATGCATGCTGTCAAACTACCATATATATATATATTACACATTCTATCATACTTTAGCGTTATGTACTATCATACAACTATTTTCCAACTATCATGCATATTATCATATTATCATACTATCGTATTATATACTATCATATTATTATAATATCATACTATCATACAACTGTCACACATACGATTATACTATCATACCATCATATTATAATACTATTATACTATTGTACTGACTTACGTGCTATGATATACCAATCATACATGTGCATGGACAGTTGTAAGCATGATGCTATTAACAGAAGATTATGTATACGTTAATGTATTAATAATAGTAGTTATACTATTACTATTACTTTTCCTTTTCCTCACCCTCCCCCTCTTCCACTCTCTGTCACTATCACTTTCTCTTCCTCCACTTTTCCCTCCCTCTCCTTCTCTATTCTTAACAGTGACCCAGCCATGAAGCAATTTGTGCTAAACCTAGGAGAGAAAGATCGAGAGATAGTGATCAGCGAATTAGATGATCCTACCCGTGTGTTTATCAAAACAGACAAGGTCCCCAAATTAAAAGAAGAACTCGACACCCTATTGGACGAATTAAAATTCTCTGTGTTGGAGGCGGCAGAGAGAGATAACCATAGATAGGAATTGAATGATAATTGGTCGAGAATGTAATATAAGATATAATCAAATATAATAAAATATAATAAACTAAGCCATGTGTATGTATGTATGTATGTATGCATATATTTATTCATTCCTTTTAATTTCTGCTTTGCTTTGTTTTCTAACACACTGGATTGTACTATATTTGATACCTTGCGATATATGATATACTATGCGATTACAACAACAATATGATATAGTATAATATATAATAATGTAGTATATATAGTATGAACAGCCAATCATATATAATATAAACCATAAGCTATATATTTAAAAGAATTTTCTTGGGGCTTTGTATGGTACTTTAAAACAGTTTAAAATGGTTATTGCTATCTTTTTTGTAATCAACAATTAGCAAATAAAGAGATTTTAATTTAGTATAAAATATAAAACCACGTTTGGATTGTTCTGAAGTAATTTCTGGTTGAGTGATCAGGCTCGAGCAATAAAAAAAAAATGAAAATGAAATAGCATAGAATATAGATGTAAACAAGTGGCCTTCTTGGATATGATTTTTAAATATATCTATTATTTTTTTACCTTTCAACCTAAAAATCTAAGGTATTACCAATCACTGGATAAGGCATGCTGACCAATAAGATCAGCGCAATAGAAAAATTAAATGGAGGTAGTAAAATAATTGGTTATTTTAATACGCTCAGTATTTGATTGGAACAAAGACGTCTTACGAATACATGGTGTACATGACGATTGAAAAATTACCAATAATATGCCATAACAGTATTATATCTAATATTTTTAAAATGTTTTAAAGTATAGATATTATTGGTAAAATTAGTATACTCTATTAATTAATAGCTTGCAGGTGCACTAAATAGCCAATCCTATTGGTCTAACATGCTGAGCTATCAAATCATTTCTCTCGGCCAATAGTCAAATAATGCCGTATATATGATAGCTGATTATGAAACATGCAGTGCTACTAAGATACCTATCAAATAAAGTCCTTTCAAGTTAGTCAATTTAATATAGATTAGCTCTTAAATCATATTGGGTGCCGCCATATTTATCGAGGCAATGTAAGACAAGGTAGGATATCTTAATATATTACATGATAGGTTTACAAAGGAATATAAGTGCACGTGACTACAAAGTCCGATTATTAGTTGTATGCTACTTAATATAGTGATAGTACCAGCACATCTATTGGTGTATAGGTCGTACACAACAAAGCCTATTGATTCAATCGTATCATTTATATCCCACAGCAAGGATCAATTATTTCGGTATTAAGTCCTCTGATACTGCAGTTATTGGCTATTGCATTTTAGGGTGTGAATTCCAATGATTGGTTTAATTCATGCCGCAGTGGTTACCTCTCCTAGACTCTTGGCACCCTGTGATTGGTTGGTGTTAGAGTAGGGTAGGGTAAGGTAGGATGGGAGACTACATATTATGATATGATCAGATACAGGATATAGAAAACCATAGGAGTGAACAGATGGAGAGGAAGGGAAGGCAAAGAGAAACATACGACATAATAGAGAGTATGACCTATGTACGTATAGCCAAGTATATCCAGTCAATATATAAAACAATCCCATACTCTAATGCGATCTCGCTATAGCAATCATACCATCCATATCTTTCAATCACCGCCCTACCTTAAAATATACTGGGGCCACCTGGTAGGCCCAGTTAGGATCTATCTCACATACATCACGTATGTATAATTTACTAGTTCTGACTAACTCGTTGTATAGAACACAGCCAGGGTAACGTCCTTTCATTACTGACCCAGGGTGCATGTAGACCGTGTGATTACCAGTACTGTAAGGGATAGGCAGGGGTTGGGTAAGAGATAAGGAGGATATAGGTAGGGGGAGAAGGGTAAGGGATGTGATGTAGGAAATATAATAAAATAGAATATAACCGAATTCAATAAAATATAATGTAATAAAAAATAGTATAATATAGTAGAATACAGTCTAGTTTAATACAATACGGAATAGAAGATAGTATGATAGAATATAGGAAGAGATAATAATGTGTATATGCATATACACATATATGTATACACATAAATAAATACACACCCGTATACACGCACACACTTACACACTGCGATAAGACTTGTCACTGTTTAACACAGCTACATTAGTGAAGAATCCAGCCGCCAAAGCCATCCTAACCTTCTCCGTATCTTCACCAGCAGACTTAATTTCTATACCCGTCCTTTCACACAGTTCTATATATTGTTGACGTGTATCGTCTACTACTTTCATGTTCTTCCTGTTAATATGATGGTCTATACACCATTGGTTTAGCTCTGAGGCGCTTTTCTGTTGAGATAAGGAAGGAGGGAGGTATATATGTATGTAGGTGTGATAGTATAACAATAAGTAACGGCATGTCTGTCCCTATATTACCCACTAAACCCTACCCCCTACCGCACCCTTGTCATTCTATTCTAGTTAGTGTCTTACAGAGAGTAAATTTTTATCGAACTGTTTCGACCTCAAGGCACCTATTGATTGGTATAATCCCAATTCTTGGTGGTTTCAATTCTTTTAAACCCGAGATCCTAGCATATGATTGGTAGATGCAGACGTGAACTTTGGACGTAGCCAATTAGCACAAGGTGCGCACTATATGTAAAAGTATAATTGTATGTAATCATTTTAAAAGGGAACTTGAAATTAAAACCATCTTAGCCAATTAACACTGGTTGTTAATAATACTAGGGACCATGAAGGCAATCAACTTATGTCAATCAAGAACGTACCTATATAGGGTTGGACAATTACATTAATTTCTCTACCGTATTCACCTACTAGCCTTGGTGTGGTTTGTCTTAATTTAAACTTATCAAAAATCCAGTCTTTTCTCCTCTTAGTCTCATTAATCAATACCACAATCAAATTGCAAATTGTTTGATTCTCAAAATGCTGGCACTAAAATGGTTATAGATACATGCATACATACAGCCATATATACACACCCACCTTATGTCTAGAATACTGCTTATATACCCTAAGATATGTGATATGATCCCCAGCAGTAGACATAAACATCTTCTTGGTCATTGCATCCACCTACCCCTCCAGCCATGTTATTGGGTTAATATCATATGTGATTAGAGTAGAGTATCATTGCCAAAATATAAAAGGCAATGGAAGTGAGGTAGAGAAATATAAAAACCTTAGTTTAATTGGAGGAAGGTAGCATTGGAAGAATTTTATTGGATATAGCATATATGAATAACCAATAAAAATCACTTAAGTGTTACCTTATAATTCACACAAGATAACATCTGACTATATTATTATATTACTAAGTTAACATTCTATTAAATTCTTAATTTTCTACGGCATTATATATATATATATATATAAATATAAGAATCTATAGACATTTGAAATCCTAGTTACTGGGCTGATCAATTCAATATCAATAAGCCAATAGCATAGCATGTAATGTATTATAACCATTGCAACTTAAAATAATAATCCTATTTAATATCTAGCGGCTTAAAAAGATAATTCACGAAGCCACATATATTTAATCTATGGCGCAATCTTAAATACTAATATATTAATATATTTACAGACTAATTTAGATAATTTTTCACATTATTAATTAAGCTTAATTATATCCGAAGAATACATTGGCGCAGCTGTATAGTCCTTTCATTTTATAATGTCCTTAGCAATAATTACATTAAAATATTTAAAGAAAAAATAATCACAGCATGCAACTAAATTCATATAAAAACCCAAGCCTATATCCATCGAGGCATACCCTTCTCATATTATATATATATATATATATATATTATATTTAGAATATATTTTACATTTATATTGGCCCAATGAAAGGGACATGCACAAACACATGTATGCCATACTACAAAGGATACTACGGTGTCTAGCAAACTATAATAGTATTTACACATAATTACATAATATAATACGATGTAAAACAATACAAAATATATGTACATATATATATATATATATATACGTTATTCACCCACCTCATCTCTCTTCTCAAAAGGGACAAAGAACACAGAAGGGACAGAGAGCATAGCAGCTATGGTAATGGCTTCCTCTGTACAGCCAAATTCCTTGGACGCTATAAGGGTCTACAGAGAAGAGAAGGGATGGGGGAGGGAGGGGGAGGGGGAGAGAGATAAGAAAAAAGAGGGATAGTATGAGAAAGAAAAAGGAAAGCATGAAAGAGAGGCCAGAGGAGTTGCAGTTAGATAATTCATTTTAATAGATGTAACATAACGTGCCATACCATGATATCACGTAGCAAAATATATCACTATATAAAAATGGATTATATTATATTATATATATTATCTTGTTTATCACATAGCCAAAACAAAATTAAAAGAGAAATCAATATAATATACAGCTAAGAAATGAATATAATTACCATAACATGCACTTAGTATAATAAAAATATAATGTAACTATACAATGCAAATTAAGCAATAAATAGGCTCGAGGGTGGGGTGCATATACCTTGGCCCATCGGGGGTCCATTGGGAATGACGACATACGTCTCCCTAGACTTGTTAGTGAACCGGTTTTATCTAAGGCGCCAATGGTGAACAGTAATAGGTGGGCATCATGTAGGGACTGTAAAGATGTAAGATGGGATAGCATAGAATAGAGTAGGGTAGGATAGGATGTATGTATGATAGTATAATAGTATCATTGTATGTAAATACAATAATTGAATAGTTAGCATGATAGTATGTTAATTAATCTTTACAGCCAATAAGAAGGAACCAGTAAAAGAGAGAGGTTAAATATAAAACCACAGCACTAGGACATCTATAGATGCATCAATAGATATCTAGATAGATTAAAATTCAACCTTACTGTATGTATTACTAATCAGTAATTAATTAATCTCTTACTACACCAATCACGTACCACATATTTTGAAACAGTCAACAACATATACCTGACCTCTTACCAATACAACTAAATACTATAACTACTCTCTACACCAGTTAGATATGTTTCAAAACGTGTAATACTGTGCTTGGTTTACTTACCTCTAAAGTGGGTTTGTCCATAAAATCAAACCCAATGACGTCATTAATTCCCATAGCCTGAAAGTGAGCATAGGTTAAGATAGGAACATTTCTAATTGGAACAGGTGTGGTACACATGTATTAATATTAAATAAGGTAAATGTTAAATAAGGTTCAAGTTACTTTAACTTTAAATTTTGACTTTATATCATGTAAGTAATTGGCGTAAGTCCCATTTAATGTATTCCCTGCTAGACAGATATACCAATCATTAAGAGTTATTCCTAGCTCTTGAATGGTTGTTTTAAGTTTTTTTTCCCTTAAGGCAATAATGTTGATTGAAGAATATCTATATATATAGCATGGAATTATGAATAGGAATAGCAATAGAAATAATAATAGCAATAATAATAAATAGCAGGGATTTCCATAGCAACAACCTTTAACTGCAGGATAACAGATGATAGGTTGCAACGAAGAATTTCAGGGTTGGTGGTGTTTTCTAACTGATGGAATGTGTCTTCTGTATACAATCTGTAGGAATGGGTACGATATTGGTCAAGATGTCCTGGAATAACCTCATATATAGCAACTTACTCATAGCTGCATGCAATCAAAATCATGTCTCATTAACAAATATTGTAAATAAACAACACACATATATAAATTTAAATAATTTATGTCAACTTCTTAATTAGATAAATAATTATAAATATATTTATCCAAAACGATTCAATAATACCCCTCTTTTAAATCTATGAACCAATCGGCAGCCCTACCTATAGCACGTGCCATGCGATTCACGACCAGCTCGTCCAGCCCTTTGGCGTGCCTATTTATATAACATAATCATTATTATTTGATTGGATGTTACAGTTATCCAAAGATAATGATTGGTAGAAGGATTATAGTTGGCAATCAATGAACTTCCTCAATTATGAGAAATACATGCGTATGTATAGGTATATGTATATATTTATACATGTAATTATATAATAATATTACTATATAGCCATATAATCTTATATATGTGCATGTATATGAATATATTATATAGAGCTATATAAGTAATTTTATAACAATATTACTATATTGCTATAGACCTATAGACCTATATATACATATCTACTTACATAACCCTATATATACCCACATACCTGTGCCTTGGATACAGGAATAGCAGCCAACTGTTCAATTCCGGCCCTAGCCACATAAGTCCTATACGCGATTATAAAGCAATCAGTTAAGGTCAATATAGGAAACATATGTATGCAGTAGATATGTATAGCATTACTGTATAGTAGTACTAAATGCTATACTATACCATATATATCAATATATTAATTAGCACACCTATATATTATACCTACCTCACATGTTTACCAACCAATAAAAAGAAATAGATAAATGCACACATATAGTAGAGTGGTGCAACAGATATTGTAAAAGGGATCTTTAGTAACTATCCAATAATGAGAGATCTCGCCTGCACAGCGTCCAATGAAATATGCAAATATATATATTATGCTATATATATATATTATATAGAATATACTGCATATATAAACATTACCTACACACACATATCTAATAAAGATCCTCCTTACTTTGCCTTAACCAATCCAGTGTCGACTACATATTTAATACCATTAATAGTAATAGAGGTCTCGGCAATATTAGTGGCTAGAATGATCTTACGATGTCCTTCTTTGGCAGGTTGGAATACCTACATATAACATAGATTAGTATAGGTATGTATGTATTTATGTACGTATAAATGTATGTGTGCATGTGTATATGCAGTTCTATGTGTATGGAGACGCTAACGCCTTTACAAAAAATAGTAGTGGTATTTTATATTTATAACTAGGCAAATAGAATATTATACATATATTATACATATAATACACAAATATACATACCCTATACATATCATAGTATAAACATCGTACGCCTACCCTATACCGATCATACAACTATACTAACCTTCAGTTGTCTATCCGAAGGTAATGCTGCAAATATAGGCAGTACTTGAATAGGTTGTTTGCCCTCAGTCGCTAGTTGTTCAGCTGCTTCACCCAATGAGCGTTGCATATTCTCAATCTCTTCCTATATACGCAAAATCATTTGGTTACTAGCTGAGGCCACCTGAACACCAAATAATATATATATATATATATATTCTGTGTATGTTATATTGTAATATGGCATATTGTATTGTATTATAGTATGCCATATTATAATAAATTATACTAGTCTACTATAAGATAACATAGCATAACATACTATACTATACTATAACATTGTATACTCTACATACCATTCCATACTAAATCCAATCATATTATCTACACCCTACGCCCTAATCCCACCACCCCACCTTACCTGCCCAGTCATAAAACACAATATATCACCAGGGCCCTCCTCCTGGTGTATCTGTAATAGTGTAGTAAGCGTAGAATCCATCACGTCTGGTTGAGGTTCTACACTATACATAATATCCACTGGGAACATACGACCCTGAACATACAGCTTCTTACAGTCACCAAAGTAGGTTGAGAATTTATCGGCATCTAGGGTGGCTGACATCACTATAACCTAATGGGATAAGATGAATATCAGTCATAGGGTAGGTATTGATTGGTTATATATATTATTATATTATATAGTAGGTATGTATTGGTTACATTTTGACTATACTGGGTAGTGTATAGACAGGTTAATATCAGTTAAAGGGTATACGCACATATTGTCTTATATCAACCAATATATAGTCTATAAATGATACAATTAAATGCAAATGAGATAGGAGATAAGAAGGTAAGTCTATATTTTATTATATTCTACAATAATCAATGATTAGGTGAACATCACATATAAGGCAAGCCAATGTAATTGTATGTAAATAGATAAGATCATAAGTAGATTAGCTATATTGATAAAAGTCAATTATTTTGAGTAGTTGGTGTGTTTTATAATTGTATGTATGATGAGAGCATATATGCGTGTATGAGCATGTGTTAATAATGTATTTTACTTTAATACTATTCAATAACTACTATCCAATCTAATAAAAGCATTTAATTACCTTAAGATCGGTTCTTTTCTTTTGAATTCCTTTAATAACAGCAAAGAGAACGTCCGTATGCAGAGTTCTCTCGTGGGCTTCATCCAATAAAATAATCGAATATCGTCTGTACCAATCAAATCAATTTAACCTCGTGATCTCGTTTCTATCTTATATGGAAAATGATTTCGAACGCACTGACAGGTGATTAATCAATTCATTAATTATTTACTTAGTTAATAAGACTGGGATTTGCAGAGATATAAAATTCTGTAAAAGCTTTGGTATGGGTGATTTTCGGAGGCCAATCAAACAATATAATTCAATTTAGAATATTAACAGGCAATAGGGTAAATAAGCATGTTTATTGGTGGATCCATATGTAAGAGGTTAAGTATATAACGTATCATGAATAGAGTTTCTTTCAGACGTGATATATCCTAACAATACTCCATGCATATATATGAGGGCACTAGGATCATCTTGGTATTGGTGATAGTGATGGTAATATATATATATATATATATATATATAT
>NAOQ01000118.1:26417-79226 GCA_002751075.1 Ichthyophonus hoferi | reverse complement strand
AATAATACTACTACTACCAATAATAATAATAATAATAATAATAATAATAATAATAATAATAATAATAATAATAATAATAATAATAATACTAACGCTAGCGCTAACTCCCTCCCCTCCCGCGCCTACTTCAACAAGGGGTCCTCCAAGGCCTGTCTTAGCAGCATTCCATCAGTCATATATTTAATCTTTGTCTTCTCACAAGACGTATCGTCAAATCTCACAGTGTAGCCCACCTCCTGTCCTAGCTGTAGGTGATAAATTATGGTTTAATAACCTAGTGTATATATATATATATGCATGTATGTCTATCAATCGAGTAGGCAATATAACAAGAAATCAGTATGTATAGATAAATACACCCAAGCCTGTCTAGACATATGATTGGTAAGGTACTTACCGTCACGCCCATCTCCTGGCTAACACGATTGGCTACTGAGATAGCGGCAACCCTTCTGGGTTGGGTACAGGCAATAGTAGTACCAGGGCTGGCAATATGTGCATGGTGGATATACTAGGATAGATATAGGGTTAGGCGTTAGGAGGAGACAGAAAAGGAGAAATGCATTGAGCTAGGGTAAGATGGGGAAGGTATGGTAGTGTGATATTAAGATAGTATAATAGTATGGTATTATAATGGTATGGTATTATAATGGTATGGTAGTATAATAGTAAGATAGTATAATGGTATGGTAGTATAATGGTATGATAGTATAATGGTATGCTGGTATAATAGTAAGATAGTATAATAGTATGGTAGTATAATAGTAGAATAGTATAATGGAATGGTAGTAAAATGATATGGTGGTATAATGGTATGATAGTATAAGGGTATGGTAGTATAATAGTAGGATGGTATAATAATAGGACAGTATAATGGTATGGTAGGATAATAGTAGGATAGTATAATGGTATGGTAGTATAATGGTATGGTAGTATAATGGTATAGTAGTGTAAGGGTATGGTAGTATGATGATATGGTAGTATAATAGTATGGTAGTATAATGGTATGATAGTGCAATAGTAGGGTAGTATACTGAAATGGTAGTGCAATGGTATGGTAGTGAAATAGTAGGGCAGCATAATGATATGGTAATATAATGGTACCATAGTGTAATAGCCTGATGGTCTAATATAATCCTATAACAGGAAATTAGTATAAGTATAGCAATAGAACCATTTCTATAGTAGTTTAACAACAGCACACAATTCTTAACTCATATGTACCTGTGTCAACTGTGTTGTCTTTCCACTTCCTGTTTCACCAATAATGATCACTGTCTGATTGTCACGGATTTCCTGAAGCAAAGCGACCTTTGCACTATAATAAAGCAGAATCCGTTATATAATATAATATATGTATAGTTTTTTATAGTAGTATAATAAAAGAAATTATATATAGTACATTGCAATAATGCAAAGTATAATAAAATATGACGTTGTGTAATATCGAATAATACAGTAATGTAATGTATAATAAAAGAAGCTATATTAGACTATCCTAAGTTGCGTTGTACTATATTTTATTTTATTTTATTAGATTACATTTTATTGGATAATATTATATTATAATATGTTATATAGCAAACCCCATATAATGACTACATATACATGTGTTTGATTTTAGCTCAGGGTATATCTGAATATACACGTCAATGCATATGAATATAGCTTATCTTCATTATAGCAGATAAAAGCGGTGTGTAAATCCATTTATTAAAAAAGCAAGCCAATAGTGAAATATATTTAAAGGTTTAAAATCGCATTTTTAATAGTGAGATGATATATGATTTAGAAGGTAGGTGTGTATATAAAAGAAACTGTATGTTGGTGTATGTATGTGTCAGAGTACGTAAATGTGTCGGTGTGTGTAAGTCAGGATGACATTTCAAGTACATTCATTTGTTTATAAGCTATATATATATATATATATATATATATCTTATATCTGAATAAATAATACATAAACCTTAAAATAATATCCAGCGTATAATACATTATAATATTATAATCTATTATAACATGCCATACCATAGTAAGCATACCATAACATGACATAACTTAACCTAACATAACATCGATCTCGCCGGTAGTAGTTCTTGCATCTTTTCCAAAACATAGTTACCAGTCTATATATTAAGCACGTAATAATATATATACGTACCTAAAGATGGGAAGCTGCTTGCGTACTTCTAGGAATTCCTTGCCCCCTTCAAGGTCTTTATGATGGTGATGTTTCTTATCCGTCATATGATGTGGTTTTTTTACACTACCCTCTTGTACCTGGTTAGGGGATTCCTTTCTTTTGACTTGGACATGCTGTTTACTATTCATTTTTTCTTTTGTTTTCGTTTGCATTGATAGAAACTAACCTACCTGTAATAGGATATATATAAGCGGTGTAGGAAAGAAATAGTATATATACTAAAGTTATGCGTTATGTATGTGTATATTTGTGTGTATTTAGGTATAATGTAATAAACCTATAACAATATGATTGTTACAATCAATTACAATATACTAGATTATATTGTATTATACTATATTATGTTGTATTATATTGTACTATACTACAAGATAATATATATAAATATATATATATATGTATATATTGAATATAACCGCCCTACCACGTGTCTAGCGAGTATGAACTATGAGCCATTATCACATTATTTCCCGCCACATCTTGATAAGATAATAGCTAAATTAGAGCGTATAAGTGGTATACAGGAATTAATCTTAATTTGAATTTTTTTCAAGGTTGGTTTGATACATAATATCTACTATTTGATCATTAGCAGATAGTAAATAAATAGAACATATGGTGTATTCTAATGCGAAAATAAATACATAAGGAATCATTGACATGTATTACACATGTTTCAACAATTAGAACACCAATAACATGATCGATTGGCTCCGATTAACAATAAAATATCGTTATAATAAAATTTCAAAAAGGAAACCACCTACAGCAGTAGGGTTTACTTCGTTATAGACTTTAAACATATAGCCAAGTATTAAAATGGCCATAATTTGATAAAAACATGTTTTATTCATACTATGTCTACAGTTGTTACAGATGTTGAGTAGATAATCCAGATACTTCACTAGAAGACCAACAAGTTGAGTCTGATGCTGTTGCTTTTGATAGTAACAATACCTCACCATACACACAGCCACAGTTAGATTGGAGTTACTATATGTACAGCACATTCCCAGGTAAGAAGCTGAAGACTTACATATCTCTCCATCAGCAATATGAGATTCATGAGCAGCTACATAGAGCTTTAACTTGCCGTTTTCCTGACGACAACATCCACCTAGAACTCGGTATTACAGGATGATATCGGCCGTTGAATGTTTTTTTTTAAATTAGGCTTCAAAGGTTGACCCCATTGGCTCAATTAGATTTATGAATAATATTTAAAATAAGGCTAGTATCTGTTGTACTGAGTTCTATCTGGCTGCTGTCGTCAGGTAAACGGCAGGTTAAATCTCTAGCTAGCTGTTTTTAGATCTCCCTCCCTTAACTGATGATATAGACACCGGTAGCTTCTTACCTGGCAATTGGTTATATATGTAGTAACTGTAATCTAATTGTGGCTGTATGTATGTAGTTAAGGTATTGTTACTACAAAAAGCAACACTAGACCCAACTAGTTCGCCTATTAGTAAAGTATTCGGATTATTTACTTCGATTTCTTTAGCAACTATAGACATTATATGAACAAATGAGAAGAGCATAAATTGGATTTTGGAATATTACTAGTATAGTAATGTATATTTTTGCATGATTGAACTCTCCACTTTATTATTGGTTGTTTCCGTTCCTTTTATCCTTTCCCGAAGAATTTTAATTAAAACTGTGGTCATGAACGTAAATAGGCTGACCATCAAGATCCCCATTAACTACTACAATTCACATAAGATTACTGAGACCCACTAAGATTGTCTAATCCTGTCTTAATGATCTAATACTATTGTGACCTCATTTGAATGACTTTTAAGGCAATTATTTCATTAATGTTAGGCTTCCACATACTAGAATTAACTAATATTGGACAAATCATTTCATAGTCCGCTTGTTATCAAATCTTCAACCAAAATACGTGTTCATTCGGAATTAATAAAGGAATAACCTATAAAAGTGTATTGAACGATTTGATTCCAACAGTTAATGATAATGTATCGTTATTTGCCGGCTAGAACCAAGCCACTTCCCATGGGTTAATTCTAAACAGTTTCGCCCTCATAGGGTATGGTTGCTGTAGAGATATGTATTTATAAATTAGGGAGAAGGAATGCAAGTACTATGTAGGATTTCATATGAGAGGTAATTAATTTGTATAGTTTTGTGCATCAAACATTTGAAAAGATTTGTATATTTCCAATTTTATGGACCTATGTTATAAAATTCAAACAAATAAGAGTAAATTTACCTATCTTTATGTAAGACATTATGGAGTTTTATATATGTATTGGCTCCCTCTTGTAATTTTCTTCCTTATAAACATTTTTCTAATTCTATATTTTTTTCTTGATGAATTCTCTAACGGAAATTTAGCAAAGAAATTTGTTTCTAATTTATACAATAAATCGTTTCATTACTAATTATAATTGACTAAATATGAATATGAAATTTGCATTTACAGTTTGGCTTGTATATTAGTCTTAAAGACAGTAAAATTATGTAGTGTTGTAAAGGTACCTGAATAGAAATATTATAATGATTATATGTCTAAGTACAAACATAAATACACATTTACCTATATATTTCAATGTCTCTTTCGATAAACCTATCGTATTATTATTGATTACAAAACTTGAAGATCAATATATCAACACACTGGCACATACAGGGTTCTATTTCCCAGTATGCACCGATTCAACTAAAACCTGCGCTGAATACCACATGTAGGCCTCATATTAGGTCACAAAAGTGTCCAAACTGTTGATTCCTATTTAATATGCTCTCTCGAAACAAGGAATGGCTATAGAAAATCAATATATATATATATATATATATTATGGCCCATTAAATATATACTTAAATAGTCTTGCATGCATCTAATAGTATTTTAATATATATTCTAGCTCCTTATGAACTAATCACAATATTACCTTTAAGGCATTTAAACATTTCCTCCTCCTTTACCCGTGTGAACCCTTCATAACATTCATAACATGCCAAATCATGATTGGTGCATTCTCGACAGCCCGTACTGCATTCTTCACCCCCACTCTTATTGTAAGTGACCCTATTATTATTAGACCTCGTAGTCGTTTACTAATACATACATAGTTATATTTAAGCATACCTTTCCATGTACTACATATATACTAAGATGTTTACATACAAAGATGAGTTACTATATTGGCATAAGTTTCTACTAATACAGTCATATATATAAAATTATATATAAGCATATACATACGCATTTAGTTAAACTATAATTTGTGTATCGTCATGTGTTGGCAAAAAAATAAAACAATAAAGAAGAAGAACAAATTACACACAGAGATATTGGTGAAATATAACCGATTAGAAGGTATATTGTATAGAAAAGCAGTATCATTAACTGGAATCAAATAGAGTTGTTATAGCCTACAAACTAATTTAATTTTAAAGGATGTGAAGGAGATACTTAACCAAATTATACAAGCTAAATGCATAGTTATAAACAAAAAGGCTAAGTAAAATATATTATTTACGTCTAGATTAAACGGTAATGTCAACCAGACCAGTAATGTAAAAGTACATTTCACAATCATTTAATGGTCCAAATTGACTCAAAATGATAGTACCCAGCTAAATACATGGATAACATTTATGCGCTACTGTACATATATACGAATAGATATTTTTTGACAAATATCAGGATGTATTTGGAACATGTAGTAATAATACTTACTCTGACAAGTGGCCTCATAAATATCGGCCAGGCCATAGCCATCCTCACACGAGGTACACCAATCGTTATGGTTAGGGTCACATTTCAGACAGCCAATTGGGCAGTTTTCATAAAGATCATTGGGATCTAGGTTTAGATTGGGGCTTGGCATAGGGGTCTGTAATGGTTGAATAAATTCGTCCAAATGAAATAAATCAAGATTATCCAACCTATAAAATATAAAGAGAAATGTAAAGAAAAGAAATCAAGAAAAAAGGAAAGGGAGAACGTGACCAAAAATGGAAAATTGGTGATTAAGGATCAATATATATGTAGCTTTTTAGAGGTAGTGCAAAAGAGTAAGATAAAAGGGAGTTTGGCACTGACAATGACGATGATTAGGAAGGTGTGATACAGGCTATAAAAGGCGGGTTAAAGACTGAAATGTTTTAGAATGAATAAGATGCTGTTAGTTTTGGTATAGCAAATATATGCTTGTATTGTATCAATCATAAATACATATTTCAGTAATGATCATATATTAATATATATATAGATGCTCATTGGCAAGTATGTCAACTTATATTTGAAGTAGCAATCTACCAGTAAATTTTGATTACCAGTACATTTCGACTTTAATGTAATGATATATTTTCTCTTTAGAATACTTTGGGTTGACTATAAAGTGTGATTTAAACAAATACATTAACACACAAAAAAACAAGATTGGAACAGAGATTATAAAAAATAATTATCAAATATTATAATAAGGGACAAAGAATATATGTGCATTTGATTACACACACATGTATACGTAGACACATACACACAAGTCCTTATGTCATAACACCAATGTCTTGACAAATAATAGAAAATGCAACTAACTACTAACCGTATAAATAAGAAATATACACTTATCCAAACATCTTCATTTGTGAGCAGTTGAATATAATTTACTATTATAATAAAAGTAAGATCGACGCATTAATATATATATATATATATTTGATGACATCTAGTTTACCTGGATGCTGTAGAATCCAATATGGCGACCAAAATAATAATAATAAACCACATATTATTGTAAGTACTACAAAGGGGTGAGTTTGAGAATATTTCTGCCTTATTTTTTTCTAAACTGCATGTTAAGACGATTTTCTTCTCTTATTATACTTATTTCTTGTTCTAATCCTTCTTCCCTTTAATATATTCTTAAGTTCTATTTTTACACCCTCTCCTTATAACATATATATATAGATATATAGATATCTTGCATAGTCGATGACATTACTATCACATAATTGCATTACGTCTGTTTATACATTCACATTCCATTCTGTTAAAATACATAAAGTAATCAATGAAATTCTTAATAGACACATGCATTTAAATAATTAACCAATAAAATGTATTTGCGTATACCTTAATGATCCAATAAATGTTTGGGTTATTAATATGAATCTAGAGTTAATTTAATTAATAAATGATAATTAAGCAATCGGACTATTATACAACTAAAGTCTTCACTGATTAGTGATGCAATTTTCTCCAATCAGATCCACGATAGATAAATCGGAATTCTTACATGCTGCTTATCAGTTAACTCAACCCGACTATCTGCTATAGTACCTTGCCTCCTCGACCACCCCTCTTCTCCCATCTACCTGCCCATCCCTACCATATAATCTCCTGCTACGGAAGGAGAAGGAAATACAAGCCCTGCTATGGCCAACACCCTAATTAATAGAATGTACTCTTTATATACCTGGGTAAGTTATACTACACAAGATATTTTGTAATATTAAAGGTAGAGGAACTGTCAATACTCTGAAAAGGAAAGAGGTCATTGGAATGGATAATATATTTAGAAAAATATTGATATATATATATATATTGAATGATTTTTTAGCGATAATAGATTATTATAATTCTAATAGAAGTCTTCATTTAAAATAAATAAATAGCTGAAACAGTTTATAATGGCATAATTTGCATTTTCACATCTACATTTATATATGTTTATATATATAGGTGTGTATATGTAGTTGTCCACATGTTTGTTTAAGTAAATATATATATGTGGATTTATATAGATACGAGTATATATTTATAGATGATTATATGGGTATATACGGGGATTCTTATCATGACTATAAACACACGCACACGCATTTAAATATACATCCGAATATATATCTATATGTATGATTCCTTTCATATCTATCACCCAATATACAGAAACATTTAAAATGAACTTTTAACAACAACCAGTTTCTCTTTGCGAATATAACTACACACCCATTTATAAAAAGGATTAGTCAATAGATTTTTTCTATTTAAATTTTTACATATTTCATATATTTATTTTATTGGGTTGTACCTCCCTTAAAAAATCATTACATATTGTTTTTATTTTTTCCACTCTAACCCATACTTGTTTATATAACCAATAAAAGAAAAAGTTTATTTGTCCTCTTATCTTTCCCACATCTCATGCTAATCATAAAAATCTATTTTATTTTTTATTGGGACTGATATGAAATAAAAATTTACATAAATGGTAAACGATAGTCCTAGGGTCGTAAAGTTTGGTTTGTTACCAACCAGTCATAATAAAAGAAAAAAAATGATTCAGAGTAGATTTATATTTCTATCAGGCCATTCGTATTACTCTGTTATGATATTTTTAGAATATATTGAAATATTTTTTATTAAATCCTACGATATTTTTAATTGACCTTTCTGACCAACCCAATACAAGAGTTTTTCATTAAAGCCTTTATATACATTTCTCTACCAATACAATATAACAATATGCATATTAATATACAGGGTCCCAATAGTTACGGGCAGCTAGGAACCAATGATCTTGAGGATAAACACACTCCCAATCATATTCGTTTACCCTCCTCTCTCCTGGACACCTTTTTATCTAGTAGTAGTGTGCCAGTGCGATCAATGATTGGTGGAGGAGGTCATACCTTCATATGCACTGGTAGGGAAGAGTGTGATATTTATATACATTGCTTTATATTCAGATAGATAGATGGATAAATACGCAAATAACTATACATCTTTGTAAGTATTCATATGTCTATATATATATATATGTCTCTGTCTATTGAGCGAACACCTTCAGTGAGAGCTTATTGGTAATATTCATTACATCCATCAATCACAGACACAGGCCACCTTTATGCCATTGGCTGGAATGATAAAGGACAGCTAGGACTAGGTGATACTATTTCCATTTCTTCGGCGCGATTGGTTGAATCTCTAGCAGGTAACGACATTTTTGTTGCCATGGTAACGTGTGGATGGGCCCATTCATTGGCTATTACAGGTGAGCTAGATGATTTGTTCCCTCTATGCTGATGAAGTAATGTTGTTGTAATATTTTCTAAAATATAACTAGAAACAATAAAGATTCACAATTTCATATAAAAAGTATGGAATTTCAGTTATTTTTACGTAGAAAATAATATATTATTATGGGTTTAAGCTCGTGAGAACATCTTTGATTGGACCCTTTTTGACAGCCAATCATGAGACTATCTCTAATATTACCCCAATCATATCATCTGATGATCCCATGGAAATACATATAATTGACTAATAATCACGTCAATGCATAGTATGGTATCATTATAGTTACTATAACAGGAGCAATACTTAAGATAGATTATATTACAAGTTAAAACATATTCAAATACAAATTCCATCTACAGTCCTATATCCCTCCCTGTTATATCCTTTTAGGGAACTTTATTCTATCACATTGGCCATCCCGATTTAATTACTTTCATCCAATACGTTTATTTTTTTCTTTCCTTATTAGGAAGAATGT
This sequence comes from Ichthyophonus hoferi, assembly GCA_002751075.1. Lineage (NCBI taxonomy): Eukaryota > Ichthyosporea > Ichthyophonida > Ichthyophonidae > Ichthyophonus > Ichthyophonus hoferi. The sequence continues at coordinate 69,488 of NAOQ01000118.1, read as the reverse complement.
TTAATTAGAGGATTATGTGAATATTGTTAATTTTAAAGTAGATGTTTTCAATTACTTGTTGTCATACTGCATATTTATTTAATTTTTTAAAATTAACGTCTATAGACTATAGGTGAACTACATAATATCATAAATTCAAGTGTACTAAGATAGTTTGACAAAATGGGTGGGAAAGGATCTGACTTTTTGTATATATATCACCCCAGTGCTTGAAATCATTGGCTCTTTAATTTTAATTCTCTGTTGGTCGAATAACCATTAACATATCTACCTATACATATACGTTCACCTATATTAATATTAATGTAAAATATATTCAGCCAATCATCAACTCCTGTCTTGGGGTTGTAACCAGTATGGCCAATTAGGTCGGAGTGTGACATCATCAGATCAATTTAGCACAGAACCACAAAGTGTAACGGCAAGTATTCATTGGTGCATATTTTTATGTGATGATATTCATATATGGTTCTATGGTGATTCTGTTTCGTATATATCCAATTAAAAATATAAATAAAAATGAAAGTGTGAGGTAGGTTAGAGTGGTTGATGTATTTTAAAATAATAATAATTAATATTTGGATATTAGCCTATATGCGTCAGTAGATATACACTTAATTTATATTTTATTGCATAGTTATTTAGTGATATATATAGTTATCTGTTTATTTGCGTATATTCATATTCATTTTAAATACTTTTGCTTATTGGTCAAGGAAGTTTATTATCATGTCACAACGCCAGGCTTGATATAATATTATTTGTATCAATACTTTTTTGTCACTTACTATTGGTTAATTTATGTGACTTAATTTATAAGCCTGTAAGAATAGATGTACAGGACTCATTTTATCTAATTAAATAAATTTAATACTTAAATCTAAGCGGCAATTCAAAAATAGATAATATTATGCAGGCGACCGTATGATATAGTTATAATATATTTATATAGCGTTAAGTGTGTGTTAACTTATGATTCTTAGTTTTTTTAGAACTTTTATTAAAAGTTATCTATACAATCGAGTAGGTCATAAGTTAATATATTTTTTCTAATGTTTTAAAAAATATTGACCAATTGTATATCCAGCAATAGTTTGAAATAAACGCCAATTTTTGCAGATTTGCCTGTGAGATTGCAGATGTAATTTATGACTTCCATAGGATTTATTTAAATCATTTGTAATTATTGGCCCTTTATTCAAAAGAATCCCTGCGAAAATCCGAAATTAAACTTTATGATATTTGTTCAATGACCAGCATGAATAATTAAATTCCTTAGATTATATAATTACAGGAGTTGGTGTTAGTGGTAAATAATTAGTGTTCCAATAAGATTGTTTGCTTTAATAGGCATAAGTAATTAATTAGTCCAACTAATTAAAGTAATTATTAATTATATTATTAAGAATATGGCTTTTGGTTGTAATAATCTTTTTGAAGTAATTAAGTTAATTAAGCTAATCAAATCAAGTAATTTAACTCCATATTGTAGCTGATATAATTTACGTATATGCGTGAGTGCGTCATAGGATGATTTCAGTAATTAATTAGATTAGACTGATTATGCCAAATGAGTTAATTAAAACAGCAATGATCTAATTAATTTTTAATTCAGATCCCCGGGGACTTGAAGGTAATTAAGATTTGCGCAGGGATGAGGCATAGTGTGGCATTAACGTGTACGTATATATGACTGGATGCAATTATTAATAATTATATTATTATACATACTATAAATCATATAAATAAGTGCAAATATTTATAGTTTTATGTTTGTCTATACATATATTTATATTTTAATATCCAATAAGTAATATGTATTATGGGTGTAAGGGCAATGATAGATATATATACAATATTTATAATAAATACTTAATAATATCTAGTTAGATAATCATATATGGTAATTAACCATACTTATAATAATCTCCCCCCCTACAGCCAATGGCAGTGTGTTCACCTGGGGGGTAAATAGACATGGCCAATTAGGATTGGGTGAATCTGTGAAACTGAGTCATACACCCACATTAGGTAAGATATGGGTTTGATATGTAGAGCGTGCTTTTATAATTCTAGATACATTGGTTTAATAATTGGATGTATACCATGCAGTTTATAAATAGGCAGTATTAATAAACGTCATTGATTTGTTTATTACATTTATACTCTGTAATCATTGGTCCAGGGTTACACATTATATAATGGACTAGTACAAAAGTCAAATTGATTTGGGTCGATGATAGCGAGTCAATCAAACCAAACTATATAGTACTAGTACCAACCAATTGCTTTGGATATATATATAATAGATCTATATATGTATATATCTATCCACGGAACGCTGGATGGTGATTGATATAAAATAATTTGTATAATCAGCAATTATTGTTTATATAGCACAAATATGTACATTCCTCATGATATCTAAATATGAATGGGATGTGGGACGCAAAAACATGATAATAATTATTTGGTCATTAGAGTGATTAATATGTTATTAAATACTGGTACTAGTTATTAATCGCTTACTATTAACCAATGCAAGCTCTAAATCAGCGATTACTAGGTTAATCTCAAAAAGAATTTCAAGACAATACTACAGTTCTCATCTCTACTTTGAGTTCCAATTTATTCATTGGTTTTCTATTTATATCATGATGCCATATAGGTTAGATTGTGGTTATATATAATGTATGAAATGTTTTGATTGGCTGCAGTTATAGTTAATAACTTTGAATTGCCTCTAGATCTCTTAGATGCATCGCTGTTATTAATATTAATCACCATCTCACCTATTAAAATGCCAAAAATTATGTTAATTTACCCTTGCAAGGTTAACTACTACGATCCCAATATGCTTTAATACAACTGGTTCTCTTTAATTTATATATCGTCCTATCGTTGTTATATAAAATATTCTATTGCTTTATAATATGTATTTTTTAAGCTGCTAATTATCCTTTGGAATAATCGAAATTAGGCAAAAGATCTAAGGCTATCTACCCGGAAAATAAACATTTAAAATTTAAATATCTAGTTTAAAAATACAAATCTGACCATGGTTATACCCTCTAAAAGGTCCTTAATTTTTATTTAGCCAATAGCATGGCTGCATATTTATGTTAGATTTTATTACTATTATTACTATTATATGTATATATAATTATATATATTACCTTTATTCTATTTATATATTATATCTTATTCTGTAGACGTATATTTATCTTTCCTACCCTGTATAGTGCCAGGTTTGGAAGAGCGCATTGTTGACATAGCAACAGGACAGCAGCACACTGTATTACTTACCGGTATGTATATATAGTTAGATAGATAGATATGTGTTAGTGCATAGGATAGTATATACATATATTGAATAACAGTAATAGTATAATAATATATGTAATAATTTAGAATGCTAATATTAATAATAGAAATAATAATCTGTATGTGCTTATATATTTAGTCATTTAGTGACATATATCCAATCAACTCTATAACTGTTTGATCTTTCCTCTAACGTATTGGTCTCTTCTTTCTATTGGTTTGTATGCCTACCCCCTAGCAATATATTTTGCTTTGTTTTTTGCTACACACATATATTTATATAAAAATACTTATATACTTATATACTTATATACTATTTTGCCAGCGCACAGTCATACATATACACAAGCATACAAAAAACATATATGGATATCTACCTACCTATTTACCGCACTCCCTACCTATAGCCACAGGGGTATTGTATACCTTTGGCAATAACAAGTTTGGGCAGTGTCTGGCCAGTCCACCCGAGATGATGTAAGTTTCTATATCGTCACAATGACGTGTATGAGGTCATGTATTAATGGCTGAATCACAAATAGTCTTAGCTACTTATTTAAAATTTATTTTGATCTTTAGTATCATCATCTTCTTTTTACTTTAAAGTTTAATTAATAACTAATTTTTAAGCTATTTAAAGGTACCTCATTGTCCGGTGAATCTAACACTGTGCTTGTAATTGACTGATGTGTTATAAAATTAAAAATTAAAAATTGACTTAGAGCCCCTCAACGATTGGAAGAGGCAATTTAAGTATAAGAAATTGCTGTTCGTATGTGATGTGATTGATCTACAGAGAATTGAAATGGTATGAATTAAATTAATTGAATTGTGTTGTAAATATACCCCACTAATTAAAAATCTCTACAGTCGCCATGGTAACCATATATGGAAGCCCACTCGTGTTCAATTGGACCACTCGTGTGCTATCCAATCCATTCATTCGGGTTGGAGTCATGTAATGGCGATAATGAGTATATTTTCCCACCCCTTATAATTTACATATAGGTATCCCTGGGATATTAATTATTTTGAGACTTTCATCCAAGTCAAAATTTTCTTATGCTGATGAATTAATTGGATGTTAATTGTGGTATATGTTGCAAATCCAATTAGCTCTCTGCATTGCTCTACCCCATCTCCTTATTAGGAATTCCACCAATCCTATTCTTTTTTTCCTATTATGTTTTTTCATGTGTTTTGCGCGATTCCTTTCTTTATTATTGGCGAGTTAAATCAAAGTAACATACTTATTGAATGAAAAATGAAAATATATCTTAAAATGTATATTTCTATGTGGTGTTGTGTTGTGTTATGTTATGCTATAATATAATATAATATAATATATTATATTATATTATATTATATTGTATATATTCCTATACTTACACACATACGCACATAAATACATACATACTTGCATACATACATACACATATACATGTGTATGTATATCTCTTAGCCAATGGAGATACAGTTGCCTGGGGCCGCAATGACTACGGGCAACTAGGTATTGGTACCTCGAACTCAGCCAATCAGCCATCATCAGGGCCAACTATTGTCCAATCATTGCATGAATGCAAGCAGGTATGCTAGGCGATAATCGTTATGCACCCTGTCGTGACGCCCATAATAATATATTAGATATATAGTAGCTTGCATGGATATAGTTATATATATGACGTAGTGCTTAGCATTGTATGGTCTCATTTCATGATCTTTTTCTTTCTGCTTTTATATTTTATATTCCAAGATACTGCCAATAGGTTTTATTTAATGCTTTTTTTTTCTTAAAAAAAAAGTTTATATACAATTATTTGTATGGTTATTATATATATATATTTTGTATCTTAGGTGGAAAGATAATTGGCTATAGAAGTTTAAATTTTTTAAAAAAAAATAATTTCATGGACATTTATTTTTGGGTCATGAATATTACCTTCATACTAATATTTTGGAGCCAATGACCTAACACCAACGCTTTTTGCTTAGCTTTCATTGGGTGCGGAACATGCCATTGCCATAGATGGTAAGTGGGCATATATTTACTGTTATTTATATTTACATGCCTATATTGGGCCTTTATCACAATCCATATATAACCCATTGCCCAATAATAAGTCATTTTTAATTTGCTTAGGTTTTTAGATTTGATTTAATGTTGGCACCATTGTTATAAATTTGTGCTACTTTATTTTTAATAGTTGCTTAGTAGATATAATTTCATTCGTCATTATTTTATCTACTGCGATTGGGTACTACATCTTGGCATGGGATTGGCTGCAGGCCTTATAATAAAAGACAATGGGATATTACTTACTTAGTTTAGGTTTTAAAACTCTAAAATTGGACATGATCTACACATGCCTGGAACATGTATATGTAACTTTATCACCCAATACCTGGGTGTAAGTTTGAACATATAAATGCATATGCAGCCATATATATATCAGTATATGTTTATACTTGTTTTGCCTACATCAAAAATCATTTACCATTCAAATAATAGCAGTAATAATATAACCAATAAGGCAGTATTCTGTACAATTCTCTTAAATACTCTTTAATATATATCGGAAATATATTATATATCCTATAGCATGATGGATGGACGGGTGTATATTTTAAAAACACTGTCAATATAGGATCGCGACCTGTATATACTTGTATTTATTATTTTTATATAAGAATGTGTGTATATTTAGACAAGTATAATATATAAGCATGTTCACAGATTGTGAGAATCCTTTTAATTATTGAAATACTACTACATATTATGCTATATGTGATCAAATATTCTTAATATTTATACAGATTTACCATATTATATTGTGTATAAATGCATATTAATGGGCACATGTCAATATATATATGTAGGCGTGCGAGGCGGAGTAGAAGCAAATGATGAGATAAATAAATATATTAATAAACAGACCGGGCAATAACCTTTCCTAATATGGGGCTTCAACAGCATCGGGACAGATAGTAACCTGGGGGTGGAATGAGCATGGACCATGTGGGAATGGCATGACAACTAACCAATCAATTCCCATGCCCCCCCTCCCGATTAATGGAAAGTGTGTACTGGTTGGGACAGGCTATGGTCACACAATGGCCCTGATGCAATTAGACGGATGATTATCAGGCTATATTTATACATACCTGGAGTAGAATAGCAACGGTTGGAAGTATTCTAGTTCTCTTTTTACCAGTATGTATTCATTGACAAGCCATGCTATACATTGCTTGGAGTAAGGAATGCTTTTTAATTAAGTTGATCCAAGATAATCAAGTCAGGAACTTGATCTCATAGATTAAATGTGGTTGCCAACTCAATCTTAAATATAGCAGGCTCAAATAACCAGATCTAATCGTAGCGGAGAATCGCGTGAAGCTTCATATGGTTTTGCAATAGTGTCATAGATTAAGACAACCATAAAACCTTCAAAACCCGGCATTAAGCAATTAGATAATTATAAATATTGACGCCTTACCCTATGTTATATTCGATACAGCATTCGTCAGAAATCTCTTTTAATTTTTTTCTTGCTCTTTTCCACATTTTTGACTCGCTCACTACTTTAAGTAGGCTGCCGTAAATTCTCATAGTAGACTATCATGTCCACACACGGATAAAAACGAGAATAAATGTGATGGATTGAAGAAGTAATGATTTAAGTATACCACCTCTTAAAAGCTGACAAATGTAAATTACCGTAGATGGGATGTGTTTATATAAAGAAATAAGTAGGTGTTCATTAAAGATAGAATTATAATATGAATGTGGAGTACGTAACTATAAGTATATATAGAACATGATGATAATCATACACATTGCATGCATCAGATAATATTAGATTTCACCCAGCCATTCACCTATATATGTTGTTTAAAGTGTCTGTAGCAGATATGGTGCTAACTTCAACCCCCACATTTGCAAGGCAAAAAATTGGTTTATCTTTCATTGAATGGAAGCCTACTAACATATAGTCAGGCATGTGATCCACGGAAGACATTATTTCGAATTTCAATCATGCCACTATAACAATATAGCACTATAATACCATAACACTAGCACTGCAAAGCATTAAAACAGTGTTATATTGTTACAATATAACACTATATAACATTGTAATACTGTATCCACTAACACTAACACTAAAACACCATTTAACTTTATAATACTATAGCATTGTAGCAATATAACACTATATAACATTGTAATACTGTAGTACACTAACAAAAACATTTAAATACTATGTAACACTATAGCACTATAACACCATAACACTATGACACTGTATAGCATTATAATGTTGTACAATTGTAACAATATAGTACTATAACACTATAACATTACCAAACTATGTAACATTATACCACTAACACTATCGCATTAGAATACTAACACACGGTGTCAGCGGAACCAACTACCTCAAATAAAATTATAAAAACCAATACAAAAGCATAAAGCAATAAAGACTAGGATAGGTAAGCACCATTATTAATAGCAATGCAGTGTTTTAAACCTGATTTGACCGTACTATCATATCAGTCCGTTTATTATAAAAAAAGACACTAAATTAGACGGCTGGCTCATCCACGTCCATCTTATCACTTGCTTCTTCTTCCTTCTCTTGCTCTTTCTCTTGCTCTTTTTCTTTTTCTTTCTCTTTCTTACTGTCTACATCTGCTTGCAGTGCCTTGACAAAAGCATCCACCCCTATGTGAGAGGTATAGCGTTAGAGACGAAGGAAATAGTATTATAATCTAGTATGGTTGTAGTACAGATATTCAGCTAAATTATAAAATACATAGTATATAATTAAAATAAATAATATTTGTTATATTATATTCTATTTTATTTTGGTCTACTGCATTAAGCATTATATACTGCGAGTGTTTTATTTGATATTTTTTCATATTACATTCCATAATCACACTAGGGTATACCATGATACATACACATTACTCCGCAGTTCCTATTAACACATCTAAAATATCTCAATAAACTTGTCTAGGTATATATGCAGCTCCCTGTTAACACTAAAAAATATTTAAAATTTAAAGGAGAGAATGACTGGATAAGAAGTGATTTATACTAGTAAATTGTTGATTGTCAGATCCGACTCCCAATTGGGATGAAGACACCTGGCCTGACTTAAGTGCAGAATTAAACGCTTGGAGAGCCTGTAAGAAACAATATTTATAAATATTTTTTTAAAAAAAACAATCCAAATACCTATACAAGTATATGTAGATAGCTAAATGTGCAGCATATAGGCACGTAAGAAGCAGTTCTATACAATAAACTCCCTCCATTCCTGGTAGGTAAACGGAGTGTATATTATAATAATAGATTGAGTGTTAAAGATAAATATAATGACAGTACTCTAAGAACCAGGTATGGAGGGAATAATAGTATAACAATATGTATGTATGTATGATATCATGGCAGTATGGGTTTGATATATACACAAACACAGGTATATGTATTTAAACGGAATAAAACTCTAACACTAAAGAGAAATACAGCAAGTATACAAATAATAAACCGGATTACTAAATAACAATAAATAACAAGTAATAAGTAGTAGTAACACAATAACAATGTATAAAAGTAACAGCCAAGATACTAACCTGAACAAACTGAGGCGACTTGATTACCGCGTTCATAGCCTCGGGGGTGTGGGGGAGGGGGAGGAAGGGTTTAAGGGTCTCTAGGGCTGCCTCGTCAGACAGCAGGGGAGAAAGTACATCGGAAGTAAGGACATCGGTGAGATTGAGGTTGTCTGGGGAACGAAGAGGGGGTGGGGTATGTGTATGATGGTATGTAAGATAATAGGTAAGATAGTAATGAAGCAATTCATTATACATGCATTTATGTATGTATGTATGTATGTATGCATATATGCTTCTATCTACCTACCTACACACCTATCTATCTCTCTATCTATCCCACAATGTATGCACATTGCAACAGAACACAACACCCTTACCAGGCATGCTAATCCCTGAGAGTAATTTTTGCAGGGCAGTCAGTTCTTCAGGTGTAGGCACATGGCCTCCTATGAGAGTGACCACTGGAGCTTCTGGAGCCCTAATAACCAGACGTGATTAAGCAATAATTAGAATCTCTCCCTACTATCCCTTCCCTTTTGGTTACAACTAAGTACATATACATATTTATTTTACGGTCTATTTACAGTAATAGTATATATATATATATATGAAGTACCTCTCTAAATAGAAGGAGATTAACACTGCATAAGGCGGACTGGACATGAAAGAGAAATGTACATATAGCTAACAATACATAATGTGAAACTAGAAAAAAATGAATAAGAACAAAAATGAAATAACTGTACGGTAAAAATAACACCAGTAAAAATTGTGTAAAAGGGAGTGAGGCTTGGTTGCTCCGCCAGAATCATTCAATAATTATACTCAAGATAAAAAAAAGAGTGAAGACAGCTATACTATACTATATTATATTATATTTTATTAACCAGAAATACAGAGGACAGCATCGCAATGTACATATACATCAATAAAAACTTTTAAAAATAATAAACAAAGCCAAAGCTGTAAGAATATGTAATGGCATGTATGACTATATTAAAATTCCCAAAAAAAAAATACGCCTGTAGATAAGAGAAATAACAGGTAACTAATGGAAAACATGATCTATAATTTATGGCCAATTATAATGCACTAGAATTTCCGGAGCTAATCTACTTCAACTATACGCATTAGATATATAATTATTAAATTTTAGTTCAGAGATCTGTATGGAGGATTTTTAAAAGAAACATATAGATAAGGGAATATACTCAGTGGGTGGGACAGCTTCGGACTCCTCTACAACTTCAGGAATAGGTCTAGCAAGGCTGTCCAACTAGCGTGGAGGGTAAGGCAGATAGGGTTAGTGACATTATAATAGTATAATAGTATAACAGAGTAACAGTATAATAGTAGCATCGTATGGTAATATAATAGCATACTACCTTACATATATATACTACAATAACATAATATATACTGGGTGTATAGCATTAATAACCAAGGTCCACCCATACATACACACAGAGGTACACATACATTTCCTCATCGAAGTATAACTCTATACATATTAATACAATAATTACACAAAGAATATCATATAATATTGGGTCCATAGATGATAAAATAGTATAGAACTTACTCTATCTAGTAACAAGAAAAAATAGTGAGGTGGAGTGGAGTGAAGAGAGACAGTGTGAGAGACAGAGAGCTTACCGTATCAAAGTCAACATCGGCGAAAGGGTCACCTGTGAGATAAAAGAAGAGACATAGAATGAGATAAAAGAGATATACAAATATACAAATATATACAGCTATGAGAGTATATGTATGTATATCATATGTATAAACATACGTGCTTATACCTCAATGTGGTACAACTAAATCTACAAGGCGTGTTAGTGGTACTAACTAAAGACAGGAAGACATAAGGTAGAGTATATGAAAGGAAGAAAAAATAGAGAGGAGTGCGAGAATGTAATATATAGAAGGACTACATTACCTGTACTATACCATACTAGCTTATAATATATCATACTATATCATACTATGTTACACCATTTTATAATATCTTATACTACGTCATACTATATTAAACTAATTTATATTATATCACCCTTTACTATACTATATCATACTCTACTGGACTCTCTTATACAATGTCATACTACATCCCTCTATATTATACTATTGTTATACTCCACTATAGTTCCACACATGTATACAGTAATCTTACCACTGTTAGAGGTAGGGGGGCAGTTAATTAAATAGTTAACTTGTTTCACCAAGAGATTGTCATTATCTTCCTTGGGCTGTGTGGGTTGGCCAAATAAAACAGCCAGCAAGGGTAAATATTACATAGCCAGTCCACATAACGAGTCAACAGCCATATATGAGCCTACATATCTTAATTTAAATTTAAACGGAATTTAATTTAAACCAAAAGGATATGCACATGTCATTGGTAAATATAATCGATATAATAGACCAATCACGTCACACATTATCTTTAATCCACCCAATGAGTGTTCTATATAGAGATAGAAGAAAGAAGAACCAATTTGTTCTTTTAAATTAATCAACAAAAGAACTAAAAATATAAACATACACATTTAAAAGAGATTTTATCTATATATATATAAAAAAAGGAAAAGGAAGAGACGCTGGATATGGGGTAGAGTATGATTTTCAAACTGTAATACATTAATTAATGTATCTGACAATAAACCAATTGGGAAAGAGGGAAATAATAGGACTAATTAAACACAACACATAGGACCATGCATACTGCTATAAGTAGTTCTATTAATTATAACCTATGTAGAATGATAAATAAGGAACAAAGAGGGAAAGAAGAAGGGATTATAATGAGGTAACCAACCATATAATAGCATGAACAATCACACCAATCAATGAGGGTTGTTAAATTAAAGGCTATATGTCAGTGCATATGAATATGAATGAGGAGAGAGAGATGAAGTTGACGAAAAGAAAGAGATATTACATTGGCACAATGTTTTCTCATCTTACCTCCTGCATCCAGAAGAACAGACGACGACTAGTGCCCTTAAATCTTAACATGAATACACGCTGGTTAGATTGTTCTACCTTGACAAATTCGGCATCAGAGGGAAAGATAATCAACCCCTATATAAGGAAGTGGGGGTAAGAATGGAAGGAAGGAGAGAGAGAGAGGAGTGGAACAACTGTGAAAATGAGAAAATCACAATAGAATTGGAAGAGTATGATTGGCTGAAAAGATGTGTGTGAATGAACAGGTATAAGAGAAAAAAAGCGTCTAACTCTACGGTAGATGATTGGTCATGGTGGAAGGAATCAATAGTAATACATGTGGTTGCTATGATACCTTGCCCACTACATACCTCTTCCTCTTTCTGAGTCTTACGGTCCTTCCAGCAGAAGTGCATCAATCCATCCCTCTACACGGACCAATTATATGTCAGTATGACCACACATCCCACCATTAGAAACAAAGACAGGAAACAATAAAAAGATGATAAGATTGCCTCTTTTGCATATGAAACTGCGTGATATAGAATAATTGGGTAATACATTATATATTTGAAATGTGCTTGGGAGGAAAATACATAAATATATATATATATATAGGCCTGTATATAGAAATATTATACAGAGATGGCTAAGACAAGAATGGGGCAATTGGCGGGAAATAAGTGTATATATATATATTTATATAGTTATGCTATAAACTTGTGTATATGCAATCCTATAGGGAAGGCTTGGTAAGAAATAGAGTGTGCATATGTAGTTGTAAGCTAGTAATAAACGGGGGAGTGTGCATAGGTATGTGTGTGGTGTATATGGCTAGATGGGTATACGTTATATATATGATAAAGAGAGAAAGAGAGCAACAATATATGCCTATAGAAATGGGTCTATGTTTGGGAGAAGCTAACATAACAAATATAACAAAATAATGGTAAAAATAATTGCAAAAATAATTACATACTATAATATATATATATATAATTTATAAGGGAAATAGATAAATATAACAGCTGATAAACATACCAACAACATATACACTAGACCCTTCCTAACATCAGGTGATACTAATTTCCCCTCCTTAGTCATACGGCCAGCACGGAACTCCAGAAGATTGCCATTCTTGGCGGAGGGTCCAGTAGGAAAGAGAGACATTGTATTGTCTAGTGAGAAGTGCAATAAAGAATATAAATAGACTGATAACAAGCAAACTCAAATGTATTTATGTTTAGTATACTAACATTCCTTTATTAGTTTGTCAAAATTTGAAAGAATCCTGTTTGCACCTCAATCCGATTCGGTTCAATTTTGGGAGTCGATTCGAAGGTCTTTATAGGCCTAGAGTGTTGATGCTCAAGATATTTCTGTATTTTTCTTGTGGTTTCGTATGATTCCTTAAATTGTAGGTTCTTACGAAATAACTACAAATCATTTGCACATCTTTTAGATTAATTAATCGACCAAATCATTGTTTATTTATTTATTATTTGTTTAAAAAGTATACAACCACTGATCATTCACTGTTATTTTCTTCAAAATTGCTAAAACTGTCTAAGTATATTTCCTCCCAGCACCCAATATGCTGTTTTGACGAAAAGTAAAAACCGTTCTAACCCTAGTAATTGATAGGGCTAGAAATTTAATGAAAGTATATTTCTCAAGCGTTGTAGAGGGAAAAAACAGGTAAATAACAATTTAAAAATTACTTTAGATGATCGATTGGCATTGTTAAGATTTAGAATTATTAGTATACGTTTAACATTAATCGTTGAAATTTACTGGAGATTACAAACATTAGATTGTAAACTTAAGTTATGTAGCCAAATAATGCATTTTCGCTTACTAAATATATGATTGCATTACTACAGTTGATATCGTTCGAATTTTAACGCAATTTAGCAGTTTTATTCATCTATATATACATATATTCACGTGTTTATACATACGTCCATTAACATACATGTAGCTTTATTGCAGACTTTCCCCTTCTTTTTTCCCAATCTTTAATTTTAAAATTGAACAATTTCCTGTGTTTGAGAGGGAACAAATGATGATTATGAATTAGTTAGTGTAGCAAGCAGTGATTAATAATTATAGTTTTTATTTAGTATTTTCTAACACTTGTAAATAGAGCGTTGAGCCCAAATACTATTTGAAACACTTGAATATGGTGCGTCACTGTATTGTTATATATAATATCTTTTTTCATTCTTTCTAAAAACACATAACTATGCACTAAACAGATATAAAGAATGATTACTCATTGTAACTTGACATGTTATCAATTAATAAGTGGTTTTTATTATACATATCAGAGTATTAAACTATATGTAATAATTATTTGATTGCATATTTTTTTACAGAAAGAATCAATTAGATGCAAAAGTATTAAGACCAACTCGATATACAGTTGTTTACGTAAATATTAGCTACATTGCTGTTTTTACATAAGACCCATACCAATGACTACATTTTTCTTATTTCATAAACAACTAAATCAATTACAAAGTATATGCTCGATTTTGCAAGTAATTTATAAATTACATAATTAAAGTATTACATTTATTAAAAGACAAATATTTTAAAATGGTATATCGGTATAAACGATACATACATATAATCATATTATTATAATTACATGCATGAAAAAAAACAAATCTAAAGGTTCAGCTAGTTTAACTGGATGCTGGAATAATGCAAATATTATTTACATTAATAAAAGCATTATGCACAGCCTAAATCAATGTAACTGAATGGGTAAATTTCAATAGAAGTCTGCATAAATGAATACGTCAGGTTTAGATTAAATGAGTAAATATATTTATAATTAATCATGCTCATATGTATATACATAAATTTTTCCACAGATCCATCTATATAAATACGAGTATATATATTATACATCACTGCTTTTGAAGACATATACTAGGAATAATAAGTACGGACACGACGAGCGTTCTAGAGACCTATATTCGTTTAGAAGGAGAAGGAATACTGAATTAAGGGAGGTTTTTAACGTGTCCCTTTGTATACACAGAGTACAAACATGCTAAGACATTTTTATTATTAAACAAGTCAATAGTACTTTTCTTGAGCAGGATGCCTAAGCAGTGTATTATCTGGATCCCAAAACATAATTGAAATGGCTTATTTAATATTAGCAGGACCTCTAACATTGGCTGGTTCAATTTTAAGACATCTTCGATTACCTTTTAACGCCAAAAGATTGTACTGATTATTTTTCCAGGCTACTTACAATAATAATAACCAATAATATTAAATGTTTATAACTATATAAAGAAATGCCTAAATTAAATAAAAATTCTAGTTTTAACGCTCCCTCTTGGCCTAGTCGGATTATTTTATCTAGGGCATAAACAATATGAAAAGGAGATGTGAAAAGAACATTAACATGGTGACAACTTAGCTGTACGCTTGTCGTACACTAAATGAACTAGATAATTCTTGATGACATTCAGAAGTGAACGTGGCATGGCACCCAATGTTAAAAAACACAAGAAATTTGACCAAACTGTATGCTAAATGTTCCTGCTCGCTCTGGCTCTAGCTCTGGCTCAGTAGCAGGCTCTGGCATTTGGCGCCCGGCGGCTGGCGATTGAGGTGATATGTGGTGAAGCATTTTCAGTCTTCGTGGATATTTGATTTAATATAATTACCAGGTTTTGTGACCATAATAAACTATTTAGTCTTTCTCTGCTACCATGTTGGAAATAATAAATTGGGACACGAGCATTCCTGTAACCTATATTCGTTTGGAAAGACAGAAAATACTCGATTAAAGGGCACTTTAACGTGTCCCTTTGCATACACGGAATACTAATATACTATGACATATTTTTATTATTAAACAAGTCAGCAGGACTTGTCTAAGGCAGGAGGCCGCAGCAATATGCTATCCGGACCCAAAACATTTTATCTTATCTAAAATGAGTTATTATATATTTGCAGGGTTTCTAACATTGATTGGTTTAACTTTGATAGATCATCTTGCATTGTCATGTAACACCAATAGATTGCACCAATTCTTTTTCCGGGCTACATGTGCAATAATCATTGCTAATAATACCAAATGTTTATAGCTATATAAAGAAATACCTAATCCAATTAAATACTCCAGATTTAACAACATCTCTGTAATAAATGAGATGGATCTGAAAGCGTGTAATAATACTTAAATTTTAAAAAGATAGTCTGCCTAGGTAACTTAATAGGATTGCGCATGGTTTAGGAGTTTTGGTAGGAAACGTGAAAAATACACAAGAACAAGCAAATAGAATGAAAAGGTAGGAAATTAGGACTCTAAACATATGAATTGTATAATTTGGGTCATATCAGTGTATGAACATAAAGGTTTATGCTATAAACATGTTGTAACATAAAATGAACAAAAACAACCCTCAAATATAGTTACCCAATTGAATTAGTAGATAGATATCTTACATGTAGACATTGTGGCTGGACAATTTATATTTACATCTTTATAGTGTAAGTTTACCATTAAATACACAGTAACGATAAATAACATTAAATTGTGATATGATATGATTAAATCCGTATTTTCTATCTTTTCTATTATAAAAAACACATTTAACTGCAATACAATGGGTTCATGATTATATATGTTTTGTTTTCCTCCATGTTAGCTATTCTTTCGTTTTTGCAGAATTACATTATGACGCATTTTATGGTAAGTATAAATTAAGACCTGGAGTTAAAATTATATATATATATATATATTACTAATTACACTTACAAAACTCAAAATGTGGTTAGATTTGCATACTATGAATAATTAAGTTGAAACGGATATCGTTTGGTATTGGTTGATAACAGAATGACCTCTTAAAGTTGAAGTTCATTAGACAATTAACAGTACAATACCTTAAATAGATATTTTATCCGATAAAATTTATCTCAGTATAATTAGATAAGTATACCGATTGGTCCAAGGCTCGGTTATTTTATCAATATATCCAAATGCGGGGAACTAGGTCTCAGCACAGGTTTATAGGCGTAAACTCAATTGCTAAACTAAGTAGTTGTCAGAACCATACTAAGTTTGTGGACAGACCAGTAGACCAGCGGAAACAATGTAACGCAAGGTCAGTCCATGAGCAAGGGCCGAAAAATTATGAATAAATCTTTCTAAATCTTAGTTTGGGAATTGTTTATTGTTTCACTTTTTG
Organism: Ichthyophonus hoferi; assembly: GCA_002751075.1. Taxonomy (NCBI): domain Eukaryota; class Ichthyosporea; order Ichthyophonida; family Ichthyophonidae; genus Ichthyophonus; species Ichthyophonus hoferi. The sequence goes on along the minus strand of NAOQ01000118.1, from coordinate 52,368 downwards.
TTATGACACTTAAAAGAATCTTTAAATATAAAATGAAGAGCTCTAAATGTACTCATATTCCAACACCAAAAACTATCCTTTAGTCCACCAGAATCGAACAGAAAGTTAAAGTTATTTTTTCTACGGATACCAGTGAATCGAATGAGACTTCAACCCACAAGGCTGTCCCGAGCTGGAAATCAACTATATTCCGCGACCCTCCTTTTACTTCCAAAAATTCAACGTCTACGAGTAGCCAAGAGAAATCATTCTCCAATGATATTAAGTGAGCATTTGAGACGTTTTTAATTAGCCAGTCTGTCGGAATCTAAGCAGGAATCTAAAGATTTGGCCTCACCATCTATGGATATAGATTGTCCCTTTTCTATATCACTTGTGTTGGAGTTAAGTAGCAACGATATTTATTATTTGCATCGTAATATATCACTATTTACTGATTGGTCTGATTGTGCAATTTCCAAATTGGCACCCAAGTGCACAAAGCATATATTCCTTCTGAATTAGAAGAGAAATATAATTATTACTGCAAATTACCTGGTGAGTCGGTATATGGGCTTTCAATAGAACTTCTAGCACAATAGCCGAGCCTTAAAAACAAGTCTGATCAAACAGCTATCACTTACTCTGGTCAAACAACAATAACCACTACTAGCTATAGAATTGGAGATACCAACAGCTGTGTAAACGTCGATAGAACTGTCACAGATTCTGATAGAACTCAAGTTCTCTGAGGTCCTCATTCGATACAGAAAAAGTAGCCAACATCTCCTCCAACTTCACTACAGACTCAGCAGCTCTCATGGCTTTAGTTCTATTCTTTACCACTGCACCCAATTTATACATATTGGCAGAATAATTTGTATATTCTTTAAGCAAATCGTTGTCTTCATTGTACTCTCTACTAGGTAATCCCAGCCCATGCTGGCTTATATGTGTTGTATATTATATACCGGATAGAGTTGCAGAAATCTACCTTAAACGCTGTATTCATGAACACATTCACACCTAACAGGGGCATTTTGGCAACTGTTTCTCCAATATTTGCAAACTCAGAATGTGCTTGGTAGTCATGCTGAATGAAGTTATAGTCATGCCAATAACTGTTAATAGGATCTAGAAAATTCTATAATGGCCCAACATCAAGACCATCAATTTATTTCATATTTTGACATCCTTTATGGTATTTTTTCACATTACTCATTACACCTTCTATCCCCTCGTCACCCCCTTTAATTTTTTTAATATTCAAGATTTTTCTTAGCTTCCTCTTAGTATTCTGGCGTAACGCAGCAAATTAAATCCAATATGTCATAACCGGAATAGGTTTATCTTTAAGTCAACACACATAATTGTAAAAATCTTTATAAGATTGAACATTATAATCAAGGGTTTTTGTTGAAACCAAAGCGTCCAATGCTTTGTTTTGTTCCAACTTCTTCCTTAATGTTACAAAACCGTTAACTCCAAATAAACACATTTTAAATAGATTTCTTAATGCACAGTTTGCAAGCGCAAACATTAATGAATTGGCTAATAAGCCATCAAGGACATGATAGTATAAGATTATTAAGATAAACAATCCTAGTGGGTTTCTGAAATTTTTCGTAAACTGTTTTTATTAATTAATAAGAATATCTATGATTGGTCCCATTTAGGTTATTGAAATACAGCTATGCGGGTGTGTTAGTCAAAATTAACACTCGCGTTTAACAAAGGTCAGGATGGTATAGAAGCTACAAAAATAACCAATAAAAAATACAGCACTTAGTCGTTAAGATTTATTGCATAATTTATGTGCTATATATTTTTTTTTAATATTATTTCTATAGTTGTCAAAGAAGTTGAAGTAGATAATCCAAATATATTGCTAGATGACCAACTGGTTCAGTCTGGTGTTGATTCTTCTGATAATAATTATGTCATAACCATCTATATACAGCTACAATTAAACTTCAGTTATTACATATATAATACATTGCCAAGTAAGAAGCTAAAAGCGTCTATATCCATTGATCAACAGAGGAAAATTCAAAAACAGCTAGTTAAAACTTTAACTTGCCCTTTACCTGTGGACGACAGCCAGATAGAATCCAGTATAATAGATACTAGTCATATTTCCAATAGGTTTTAATAATTCCCTCTCTGTTTCCATGCATTCAGTCGTAATACACACATCATGCGGTCTGTTATGACTAAGAAATTTTATCATAGTCATTGTGATCTATGTGTTACCACTGACTGCCTGAAAACAACAAGGGAATTATTGAAAGCCATGGGCCTTAATGTACAACTTTGTGAACATTTCTTGGGTCATGTGTGTGGGAAATGAATCAAAGACAATCCTATTTCGGCTGATAGGACACAATGGATTTAATTTATTGTGTTACGCCAGAAAACTGAAAGGAAGTTATGAGAAATATTTGATAATGAAAGGATTGAAGGGTAAAACGAGGTAATAGAGGGTGCAGTGAGTAATGTGAAGAAATACCATAAGGGATAGCAAAATGGGAAAGAAATTTATGATCCTGGAGTTAGACCATTACAGGAATTGCTAGATCCTATTAACAGTTATTGGCATGACTATACCTTTTTCTAGTAGGACTACCAACCATGTCCTGAGTATGTAGCTATTGAAGAAACAGTTGCCAAAAGGTACCTGCTGTGAATATGTTGTTTAGTACGGCAGTTAATGTAGATATCCGTAGCCCTATCCCGGTATATAACATATATAAGCCAAATCGGCTGGGACTACCTAGTTAAGAGTACTATTAAGGCAATGATTTGCTTAAAGCATATACAAATTATCTTGCCAATACGTTTGAATTGGGAGCTGCAGTAGGGAATAGAAGGGAAGCCTTGAGAGCTGCTGAGCTACTGGTGTAATTGGAGGAGATGCTGATGTTGGCTACTTTTTGTATATTTAATGAGAACTTAAGAGATCCTGATTTTCATAAATTTTGCACAATAAAGTATTATACAAAAGACTTGATTCATTTTCCAAACTTTGGGGTCGTTATGACAGTACATAAGGGAGACTTATTTATACCTACTGTACTAAGAGTTAAACACAAGCCAGCGATTCCTTCAACAACAAAGTCGGAAACCGTAGGCAAAAAAAAGAAAAGGATTCAACTCTCTTCCGGCAGCAGTGAAGAGGAAATGTCAAAGAATCTCTTATAGGACCTTGACTACAACACATTGATTCAGAAAAAGGACATCCTATGTCTGTAGATAGTGAGGCCGAATCTTTAGATTCCAGCTTAAATTCCGACAAAGTCTTCATAAGTTAACGACAACTACAACAAAATCCACCTTAATTCGGTATTATTTTTCCTTTTAAACCAATGTAAGTCACAAGAGCACTCCTGTCTCGACCCATTATTCCCAACAATCCATTTATTGTTTAAAAACGCTAGTGACGTATAATGATATCCTGAATTATAATTTAATATGTTCATTTATTATACTTTTAATTGTTCGCATTTATTGTATAAATTTATTAATGATTATAACATAGGTTTATTTCTTTTTTTATTTCTATATTTGTTTGTTCAAAATAGCTTCCTATGACCATCGTAACAGGATCTTTTTAAGTTGTGGGTATTACCCAATATTGTTACAACCATAAAAATTATCTGAATAAATCAACTCAGCGCATAAAAATTATTGAAACGTTTCTTTTTTTGACTGCATTTAAATAGATAATTCTTTGGTATTGGTTGGGCCTAAAGTTATACCTATTATTTAAGGTCAATAAGAAGTTGTTGTCCAAACTACTCCTCTTATTAATACATGATTTAGCTGTAAGCTCTTTGTAAGCTAACAGGCCAAAAAATAGTTTCCATATATAGAAACCAATCAGAATATATATATTCAAGATTTTTTCCAAAATTTAGTCTGTTGCTATTGAAAATATGAGCAAATTTAGGAACGTCTTTTTCTATTTCTATTTCCACTCCTACCTTATTTTCTTCTAATTTACCAACTTCTATTACCCCTAATTGCATATCGGATATGAATGAAATGTCTATATGACTAATTAGATTAAAATTTAATTTTATCTTTTCCAATGTTCGGCATCAATCGATACTGATGCCCTACCAGTGCTAGTGAAACCGTGTATAGAAATAAAGGGTGCACCATGTTTGTGTACGTTCACTAGTATATTTTCTATGTGTTTGCTAGACATACTTATTTGTTTTGTATAATGTTTTATTGAATAGAGACTAATGATTATTGGTCCCGATATAAAAAGTCGTATATAGTGACTTAGCCCGTATCTAGTGCTAGTCTACATCACAAGTAAAAATATCATTTTATATAACAATTTCTGAAAATATAATAATATATTCATTGATTAATCTAAAAAAATAATATTCCACAAATTAATTATGACTGACACGTAGATTAAACTATAATATATATAGAAGATGTGAGAGAAGTTGAGAATGTTCCTATCTATTTAATAATATAATATCTATCCTATGTTTAAACTATGTGGGTGTTAATCAGTAAATAAGATACAATAAAATTATATTTTTATCTGGCTAGTCCAATTGAGATTGCGTGGTATGTTCTTCTAGTGATCACAACCCTTGCCCTATTTTTTATTTATAGTAGTCTTTTGATTACCAAATGGTAGCAATTTATTCAATATTGCTTACTAGAAGGCCAATAGTCAAGCCTGATACAGTTGAGCCATTGGATGATACTTCCATAGTACCCTACGACTATACTGGTTGGGATCATTGCACACAATGTAAGCTGCAAGTTAAAATGTTTAAATTGTCTCTGAAATCAGAATAATTGCGTGTACTGCAAGTAGAGCTCACAAGGGTTTTAGCTTACCTTTTACCTAGTAATAACTGTCTATATCAACTCTCAAAATATAAGAATACTGTACCATAAATGTAACTCAAAACAACATAACTGGTTTTATTCCCAATAAGAATTAACATTTGATAGAGCCAAGCAAGCGTGTAAATCATGTGATGGTAGTATTAAGGAGAATAATGGACATATAACCATTGGTAGCCTGGTAGCCTTGTACACTACTTGATATATCAACTATTTTTTCTATTAGCCATGAGCTCTCCGATGAAACAATATTGATTTTAGTACAGTAGATCGAAGTGGTTTCGATTAACAATAAAAAAGTTTCCCTCAATTTGGATCAAATGAAATTTTTTTTTGGAAATCTTATGCTGATATGGGGGTAATAGATGACTTTGAGAGAGAAACCAATATGGTGTCAGTTCCACCAACCCTTAAATTTAAGATAATATAATTAACACTATCCTATAGCATACTGCGGTATGTATATTTCACTTAAATCTTAAAAAAATATAACACTAATAGTCTTGGAATCGCAGGTCAGATCTACAATAACTTTTAATTATCACGAAGCGATTTCACTGTGTTCACAGTTAACCTTATTGCAATCTAAGCAGTGATCCAATGTGAACGGTAAACTTTAGTATCCAATAGTTGTACGTATAATTAGTTAATTAGAGGTTAAGAATGCATAAACACGATTGGACAGGCGCGAAATATGGCTCATAAGCCTTTTATGACGTTGGCATGCAGGTATATATGTATATATATATATATATATATATTACATTTATATCGTAACATATATCTTCAAAAATAAATTCAAGAATAAGGAAAAATAAATTATATATGTATTATAGGATTATAAACTAATACATGCTAGCGATGTTACAAATCAGCAAGAAATTTTTTGTTATATATAGATTTTAGCATTTAATTCAGATATGGAAGCAGCAAACTAGGTATTAATTAGTTTTGATGAGATTACTTTGTTATTTATCAGCCAATAAATGACAAGTATTAAGATTTTATTTTATCTTATAATTAATTACCAGCTTCAGCGCTGATCGGAAAGCTGGGTTCTAATTTGTATCATTTTTTAATATCCGTTATATATTCTAGTGTTTACATATCGTCAAAATAAGCGCTACATAGAGTACAAGGTCTAGTCGTCATATTTAACTATTTAATTGTCTTATAACTGGTGAGCTCATTTTTAAAGTATTGAAATACAATTTGCCCATTACATGTGTAGTAGTTTCTACGTAGGCTTAAGGTATAAGGCCGTATAAGTGTATGCTATAAGCTAATATAGATTATATAATATACCTACTCCGTTCCCTTATTCTGGGTTGGGTATATCCTGAGCTTAAGGACACACTATTTTATTCCCACGCAGAATCATATGGCTGTTGTTGAAAAAAAGTCAGTTCATGCCTTGCGGCAGAACCCCAGCTATGACAGGGAAGATATTTCCATACCGCAGACCCTGGCCTGGGGCATAAAACAATCGGTATATTATTTTAGCACACTGGAAGTTCTGTGTTTTTTCTAATGCTGGTTGTATTTTATGGCTTTGCATTATTTGGTTTTATGCCTGCTTTCACTCTGTGCTGGTAACAATACTTTCGTCACTAACCATATTTACCTACGTGTCTAACAATTAATGATCTGCTTGTGTATACCTGCATTATCTACCCTTATTTACACACACGCTCTGATACCTCTACACACATCAAAATATACGCAAATATATTTATGTATCCATAACATACAAAGATGCAACTATTGTATATGCGTATCTATTTGTTATCAGTTTACCACATTTTACTTAACCATGAAATACCTTGCGAAAACGGTTTTCTAGGACTTGTGCCAATATTTTCCTTTCTGTCCACTTATTTATACAGTTTAATTTTAAGGTATAGATACAAGCCCTGCCATACTACCAACAGGTTATGTAAAATATACAAGCTATATATATATACATGTATGTATACACAAATAATCTATACTCATTCACACCTCCTTATTACTCTACAGTACGCCGAGTTCAGCTCTATCGATATTCCGAAGATTATGATACCTGATCAGTATAAGTCACATCATAAGATAACCACAGAGAACTATCTATGCAAAGGGTAAGATACACATGTGTGTGTACGTTTGTCTATGAGTGGCAAGGTTGGCCATGTATTGGCCATGTATTGGTGTTATGGTATTGAAGTTGGGGCATTAATACAAGATAATATACGCATATCAAGACAGCCCATGTATATACATGTGCAAACTATAAACTAATATACACACACCATTTTACATACTATTATACTATTATACATACCACATACTATCATCTCATCATTCTGCCACATAAAAAAGGTCTGATAACTAACCAATTCACACCACCACTGCTTATTTATCTACATTATTAGATCTAGCAGGTATTCTTTTAAAGAGTTCTGTCCAATCGTCTTCAAGGATTTAAGGAATAGATTTGGAATTAATGAGGAATCCTATGCAGTAAATATATCCTTCCTCGTATTCTCTTTCTCTTTCTCTTTCTGCCTACAACCCATCATACTTCCCCTACGTTTTGACTTTATTCTACATTTTTTTTAGATTAATCTGATCTAGCTTGGAGATACAACCATGCATAAATCCACCTCTTATCGTTGTGAAATACTTTTAATTGTATTATGAAAAGACCTAACATTGCATAACAGTACTATGTGGGTCAATGCATGAATGCAAAGAAGCCAATAAAACCATTGCATCTAAGAAATTGAATTTATAAAGCGAAGATATGGTTCGTAGTTCTGACCAGGTGTCTCTGCATCCTTCCCTTGTTTATTTTCCTTCCCTCCTCTCTCTTCCTAAATACGCCCCCTTTTACCCTACCAGCATAGCCTCAGTGCCAGCTGGGTGGATGAGATTGTGTTGAGCTATCACAACCCTAGTAATCCACATGCTACGACATTCTATTCTGATAGGAACCATCAATATTTGATAAAAACGGTGGAGAAGGAGGAGGCTAAAGCCTTTGCAAAGGTGTTTTGGAATTGCTATAGAGATGTGAGTATATGTATATGTGTTCTGTGTTTCTGTGATATTTCTGTTACTTTTCTGTTACTTTTGTATTATATTATTATTATTATTCTGTTATAGAGAAAAAGATAAAGAGAAGGAGAAAACTAGAGAGAAGTTGAAAATGCAAAGTGTACAATAATGCCATGTTTTGGGTGAGGAAGAAAACGCGTGGGACATGATAGGGTCATATTGAGATAGTAAGAGTGATTGGTTGAGAAGGAGAGTGGTTGTCATAGTGACATTTGCAGACCTAGTTGCTAATTGCTGGTTGGGCCTCGCTCATTTATCCACAGCACATGGTCGAGTTTTACCAAGATACCTTATTGCCAAAATATACAGGCGTATATAAAACGTCATAGTGAGTATATATATATATATATATCTTTCTCAGTATTATAGGCTAGGTATATGTCTCCTTTAGCTTTTAAAGTGCTTTATTTTTCTTATCTACCTTTATATATATATATATACCATCATACTATTATTTAGGTAATCATATGATCATACATACTATTGTACCCTCACCACCCACTACCAATCAATCTCTGGCCTTCACCTTTTATATACTTACCAAATTTGTACCATGGCTATTGTTATGTTTTCCCCTCCTATTATACCATCTCTTGCATTATATATATATATCTGTACTCTCTCGCCCTATCATATATTGTTAATCATTCACTCACCCAGTGGCCATCCAGCTTTACCATGTTCTCAATTGAAATTCTAATATATAGTATTAAATTCAAAGGACTTTGACAGTATAAAACAAGGAATTGGAATATTATACATAGAATTTTTCATGATTATATCTTTACACTATATATAATGGATATCTTACAAGAGACCATTTCTAATGTACTGCAGTCAAGGGAAACTAGGCGTATATCTATTTGCGAGAGTGCTAGGAACGGGAGAGATTTTGCCAACGGAAAGATATGTAGTGAGGGTATGTATGGTACTAATATCTATTATATCTCACTCTTTCTTATTGTAGAATGGCATAGCCATATTTACTTATGTATTAATCATTGTTCTATTTATCTATACACCGGGCACTATAGTCTTTTATCTATACACTGGGTACTATTGTCTTTTATTTATACGTTGGACATTGTAGGCTTTATCTCTTTCATTTTTGTTTTCTTTCTCTGTATAGCTCTCTCCCTATGTTTATGTATATTCCACTAGACCTTATAGAGCGGTAGACACTATTGCTCTTTCTCTTGTGTGTAGACTACCAATATTTACGTTCTCTCCCCTATACTATACACCTCCTACCATTCCCTTCACATACATATAGCCATAGACACTTACATCTACCTCTCTCCTCTCCTTTTTCTAGGCCGCAGGGCTTTCCCCCTCCCGGGAGATAGATGGCTGTGAGCTACAAAATGTTAGTAAGGATTGCCCGCTTCAACGACTTAAACTTAGTTTGGAATCCAAAGGCAAATTTTTAAAGGTGCTTTTTCTTGTTTCTCTCTTATCTTTCTATTTTTTTTTTTTTCATTTTTTTTTTTTATATAATTCTTAAAGTTTGCTAGATTTGCAATGTATTAATCTATGATTACACTAGTCTGACTTGATGACATAGCTAATTCATAACATATACTATTTTTAAAGGTGTCAAAACCTTAATTCAGCCAGATTATTTGCAGAAAATTGTTTATAGCAAACCAAGGCATTGGTGCTTTACTTTTCATAGTATTGTCACTATTGTGTGACACCTATGGGTTATACTATCACTATAGTGTTGTCGTTTACCTATTCTCTTTATTTATTTTATCTAGTATTCTGTCTGTATATCTTATCATATGTGTTATCTTTATTTATCACTCTCTCTTGTTACTTCTCATTTTCTCTCATATCATCTCCCCTGTATTTTTCTATCTATCTATCTAGGGGTAGCTACCTATAACTTTTACCACATTTTATCTCTTATTATATATCATGGTTATCAATAGACTTTTCTGCCAATCATATATCCCTTTTAAACGATGGCCTATGTGATTACTTTTCTATTTTATTTTTCTTCCCAATATAGACATACATACTTTTAGGCCATTTATGAGTTCCTATACACCGATAGGTTATACAATCCACACATAAAAGCGTACATACACATAGAAAAACATATCATATATGCACACAAGGACCTATAAACCCATATATATAAATACCTGCATACCGTCCATGTATATAACTATATTCATAGACTCAACTACATCATACCCGCATTCCTTCTCACCTATACATTTACACTACCTTGACCCAATCAGATGCTGCGTAATGATTTAGAATTCATTCGCTCAGCCAAGCTTCTCACGTTTGCCCTGCTAATTAATATTTACAAAAATGGTTATACTCCCCCTGAATGTAGCGGTTCATGGGTGGTAGAGTCCGCCGACAAAAGTAGGTGATGCGGATATGGATGTGTAAATGTACATATATCTATCACACTATCATACAATTCATGGTTTCACAATAACTTCAATATATAACAGAAACTCCATCTTAACACCTAATTAACCCTTGTTTCTGGTCTATATATATATACGTATGTTACTACACACTGTCTGCTTATCGCCACACCCCTTCTCCTTTCCTTTTTCTCTTCTTCTTAAGCATAGTGACGTCTTGGTGTATATTATCTCTAATAAGAACCCACAATCAGCATCAAGATATTGTTGCATTGTTATTTGATTGGCTGAGTTCTAAATGTTTGTCACTTTTATATTAATTTCGTTGAGATATGATTGGTTAGGACTCGGCCATTAAGAAATAAAGCGCCCAATAAAATAGCAGATAAGTTAGTAACCTATAGTGAATTGCATCATTATATATCTCTCCATGACTAAATGTAATTACGATTGGTTAAATATTATAAAAGATTAGGTGCTATGTAGTTTTGCCATTCTACATGTTATTATCCGGTTGCCTAATCCTACCCTGCCCCATATAGATGAGACATACTCTTTCCTCCTCCTTCCCTTCTCTATGGTAAGTGGTGGACTGCTAAGGAAAGAGCCAGGCCCTAAAGGATTTCGTATTCGTAAGGACTCAATTACTGGCCTTAAGACAGAAAAAGATAAAGATAAAAAGGAAGAGAAGAAGAAAGTAAAGATTCGAATAGCAGAAAATGCCGCAAAGAATTTGGTATGTGGTCATAGCTATTGTATACGTGTATGTGTATATGTATGCATATGTATGTATATTGACTGCTATTAGTCTCCTTTTTCCTTTTTTCTCTATCCATACTTATAACCTATAACCTCTACAATCATACAGCATATACTCCAGACCTCTGTCTTCTTATACCTTTCTCATGTACATCATGCCTAACTACAACATCCAATAATGTAGTTTAGTTTAATATTGTATAGCCAGCTTATTATTTTATTCTATTATCAATAATACGTAGTCGTCTCTCATTTCCCTTCTTTCACAAGTCCTAAATGTGGACAAATAGTATAGGTATCCACCACCCTTGACAGGGTATAGGATATAATAATCATAATCGTAATCGTAATCATACATAGATTAAAGAATCTATGACTCTTTGATGTATCTTTATTAATACACTCTTCTATTTGTTTCTTTCTTTCTACATGCCTCCCTCTTTTGTTTGTCATTTTCTTTCTTACGCCATTACACATATACACATATACCTATATGCACATACATATAGTCTCTGTATCCCTCCCTTATACTTTTTTTCAATTTTTTTTCTTACTCTACCTCGGTGTATAGCTTATTATTATATTATTATTATATTACCACCTTTTTCTATTTACTAACATTACGTCTCCAGTAACCTTCAAATTATTCCTTTTCTCACAAAGGATTGTACATATATTTTTTTAATTATTATATATTATATATGCAACAGAAATAGTGCTATTCTTTTTCTTTTCTCTTTTTTTTCTTCTTGGAATCATGTTCAAGCTAGCACAGTCCCATTGTATAGTTATTATTACTTTATTATGAATCAACTTTATTACTTTATTTATTTTCATTTGATAATCAATACCTACATCGCTCTATAACTCATAATCAGTTAGACTATATCTGTTTATAACCTACCCAAGCATGTCATTGATTTTTCAACCGTTAATCACGTGTACATTCTTTCTATATATACTCACCAATGACGTTCTCTGTTTAAAGGGAATATCCAATCACGACCAAAGTTTAGATCAACTAATGTCCTACATCAAGACCCTATTGGCTGACGAGGACACACCAAATGTGATTTTTTGAATAAAAGATAGTGTTGAAGATGTTATTCCTCTCTCTTTGCACAGTTGTGATCAAATGAGTTTTATTTATTTTATACCTATATACCACTCAATAAATCTCAGGTGTATGTAATAATAGTCGGTCTCACCTTTCCAATGATATATACAATATAATAAAATTTAATTCAATTCAATACAATGCAATACAATACAATTCAGTACAATATAATACTATACAATGCACACAAATGCATCCATTGCCCTGTTGATCTGACTGTAGGGCAGAATTATTGTATGTATTATAATCACGAGTTATGTTGGTTAAACCTGTTTAGTGTATTTAATAGAACGCTATTATAGGCATGTTTAAATTATTTGATCTACTCTCTTGAAATATAACTTCTTGACGACCAAAATGACGTATGTATGTATGAATGTAAATTAGTATTTTTTTTAAGGCAAAGTGCCTAGCTCCAGTTTGAGATGTTAAGATGTTATGTGATAAGATAGGTAGAGTATTATTATATTTATAATGCTTGTATGCAATTTACATTCTTTGTGTCAGATAATGTATGTTTTAGTCTTGATATGGCCTTAAGTACCGTACAATTGTCGATATATATATGGACTATTGCAAATTGCTTTTGTGGTGGCAGTATTTTAATGCGTTTAGTAACGATAATGCAGTTTATATTGATCATAAAAATATTAAAGAAAATGGCCTTTTCTGCATATAGCAATATTTAATTCAACTGTTACCATATAGTTTTAAATTATTGTTATTAACTTAATAATAATAAATGACGAAATTAGTTATATGATAGCCTGTTAAATGTGGATAGCTGCGTAGGTAACCAACCGTACACCACCAGGCTCTAGACAAAACTGAACGGTATATTAAATAGCTATGAATCTAAATGTTGTATATATAGTATTGTTTATAAATAGATTGGTCTGGAATTGGACAGATACGTAGCCTTAGTCTTAGCTCTGTAAGTGTTTAGTAATTGCTTCTATAATACAATGAGTATAAACAACGTCTTACTGACGGAATATTTTGATTGTAATCTATGTTGTCAATATTAGTTATTATAATTATTATGTTACTGCATGGTTGTTGGGGCTACTATCTTACCTATTGTGGATAACCAGTCGCAATTGCCGGCAGAGAGTTAAATAAAGCTAAAAAGGTTTTATTCAGTATAATTTCAGAAAGCAATCTGTTATAAGATCATTAGCTGCAAATGAATAAGTAGGTTTGACAAATGATCGGCTCCAGATTAGTTAATCGCATGTTTTCAATTACATAATACTTTTCAACCTGGTAAATTGATTTGTAAATACATAGTATGTGAACAATTATACCAATGAGGTAGTTAGCTAAAGAACTATTCTAGTAAAGATATATTAGTATTGGATTATCATAATAAGATGAGACAAATGTAAATGTAAAGCAAAATAACTAATAAAGGCCTCCACCGTTCACACATGTACAGCCATTGGCAAAAATACCGAGTACTCGTAACATACACAAAGTCTTTGCACAATATATATGACAATCACATCGTTATTTTAATGTCTAGTCCATTGTTAGCAGTCGCATACGATAATTACTGTTAAGATTTCTCGCTCGTTCAAAAGTCAGAGAAATGTATAGTAATAATGCAGAGAAATCAATGATTGTTCACAAAAACCAATAGGAGATCCCGAAGAACTGTGAGCAATTCGCTAGAACTACCATAGATTTCTATACAATCGAAGGATTCTGTAAAAAATAGAACCCTTGCTTACTTTCTAAATCTTGCAGTCTAAATAGACTACTCAATTATCTGATTAATAATGAATTAATTAAACAAAGATCATTAACGGCACCTTATGAATTACTTAATTAAGCAAAGGTCATTAACTGCATTTTATTAATTGCTTAATTAAACAAAGGCCATTAACTAAATATTATTAATTATTTAATTAATTGAGTTTTTTTTTTTTTTCACTCATACCGTGTATGTAACTATATTCGACATGTGTATAAACTGCAGTCATCAGCTTATAATGTTGCCTCTTAATTTTACACATGGAAATATTATGTTGGGCAATACCTAATAATATTCCAACTTAGACAATAACCAAAATTAAAACTATCGATTGCGCATTGCAACACCTATCGGATGTAATTGCTAACCAATAAATTACTAGTGTTCTTAGTAAAATGAAGAGTCTAACCACTACGCGACTTTAAATTCCATAAATTAAGAGACAATTACAATTATGTCTAATATAATTCGATTATTACTCATGAAATCAAAAAAACTCTGAATTGCTTTCCGAAATACATTTCAGCTAATACCCCGTTTATCATCAATTTCAGTTTTTAGTTTGCATAATTTAATTAAGGTGATATTAATGCTTTAATATAGGAATTATTCAATTACATGAAGTTCCATCTTAGCTAAAACCATATTGAAAACGGAATTAGTCCAAAGTCAAATGGATACTATTGCATATGGCCTTAAATAAATTAGTGAGTCCGCAAACAAGTTATAATTAATACCTAAATCATTAATACATAGCCCCATATACAATATAAACAAAGTAAATATCGTTATAATATCGTTATAATTATCAACTAATTAATGTTGAGTTCTGAAGAATTTTATACAAAGCATGCTATATTTAGAAACTATAAAAAGGTCGAGTCTGAGACAGATCCAAGACTCTTGATTCTGTACTGATACTAAATAAAGGCAATACAGTTTTAAAATTAAATTTTGCTTGCAATGGTTAGCTGCCACCCTGAATATGGATTTAATAATTACCATATTAGTTGAAGTCGACAAAAATAACTAACATTATGAAGTTTATGATAATACAATGAAAATCGCTTAGGAAACAATAAAGCCAAGAGATAAATAGTTTATTTGTAAGTGACAAATTATATTATTGGTGTGGTATGAGGATAATAGGTAAGGATATCAAGTTACGATATAGGGATTGACTTGGCTATGTGCCTTATATTATATAATTAAAATGATATAGCATAGTATAATCCTGGGTGGGTTTTGATTAGTTTTGTCAGTAGAGATGCGTACATAACACATAACATGGGTGGAACAGTGGCTATAATCAAAATTAATTAATAACTTAATACTAGATTATTAAAAACCTTTATTTATTTATTTGATCAATAGTCAGATTTTCAAATAAGGTGTATATAATCGGCTACAATTTGGAAAGTATAGAATGGCTGTCTGTGACAGGATCTGTCTCATTTTTGTCTGCAATTCTAACGAGCAAAGCTCTTTTACCTTTATTTAATGATGTGGTCGTAATTGCACCTACCATCCATAACGGGTGAGATAATAACTACGCCGGCTGAAATTGACATTTTAACACTACCCCACTACTACTAATAATAATAAAATTCATCCGTATAAGGCTTATTGATGTTTTCAAGATTATCTTCTTTTAGGTATTGATGACGTTGGGCCCTCAGGCCATTAATCTATCATACTAATATGGTTAATACTTGCAAGAAACGAAATATCTCGTTTGGCCCATCAACCAATCCTTTTGCGCCTTTTTATTGCCAGTCGATTAAAGTTTAAAACAATGCAGATCTCACCTTAGCTTGCGCCTCTTAGTTGCTAATACTAAGTAAGGCTTTCTCATATTATCATATATTTGTGCAAAATTATGTACACATGCTTATCTCCTATATAAGTTCAAGACCATTCTAATTTGCAAAGGGTGGAGTAATAAGTATAGAATAAAGTACATTGCAAATAGGCCATGTACCATTAAAAGTATTGATAGAGCAAATTTAATTGTTTGTTTGTCTCCATTGTCGTTGATTTATTTAATAAAATGTTATTGATGTATGTAAGTTAATATAATTTTTGACATAAACAATACAACAAACAATATATTAATTCTGTCCAGAACATTCAAGTTGTTTCTTTATACACTAAAAAGAGTGTTTAGTAGTAAACACCTTCCAAAACGGAACAATAAAACTGTTCCAACGCATTTCAATAGTGATAATAGAGTTATCATCTCAGGAAAAGCAATCTATACTAAATCAAATCATCGATAAAAATCAGTTAATTTAAAAAAGAACAAGAAACATATATACATTAATAAAATAAGCATGGAAGTACATATGTCAGCACACTCTCTATCTGGTGCAACCAACATGTATAAGGTAAGAGATAATAATGGCTTTGAGTACTATATGATTAAAGACGTATGTTGGAATAACATTGAATTATAATTATTTTGTATATTCGAATAATTCGACAGGTTTTGCATAATATGTTATACTTACAAGCTTTATAATTATGAGATTTTATTGTTAACTCTTATTTCGTATATATTTATTTAGTGTTTAAGACACACTCCATAGGTCTATGTAATGAAGTCTTTATTTGCCTCAGTGGCGTTATATTCATTATTCAATAAAATATTTTAATAAAAAAAAAATTCTCTCCAACTTAATTCAATATTTTAATATTTTACTAGAAACAATTTTTGTAGTAAAAAGTTATACTCCAATTAAGTTTTTATATGTACATGCATGTATATTGATTTTAAATTTTTTTTAAGTAGTTTTGGCGTAGATTGCGTTTATGGGCTAGAGTACACAAAAGGTTATATGGAACAGATAGAAAGATAATGATATTAGAACACATTGGTGACACTGTGTGTTTTCACAAGTAAGAATAAACGCCGAGTAAATGAAGATTTATACTAGTTGGGTAGACATGCTTGATTCACTCACTACACAATAAATATATAAAAATATTCTAGTTTGGCAGCATCATATTCTCCAAATTATCGTACCAGTAAATATAGACTAATATGAATTATAATTGCAAAAGTTTTTTATATATGATAAAACTATCAATATATGCTTTGCATCTTATCTTAATATTGACTAATCTTAGTCAACAGAGTGCTGAGTTTGTTTTTCATTTTTAAGAACGACCTCAAGAGCATAGCCTAATGTTTAAAATAAAACAATTTGCATATAGTAGTATATTACGGCCTTGTACTTTATCACTTCCAATGAGAAAAAGGCTGCACTATCACCATCATTTTTCATACATACACGTGTTGTGTAATTATATTGTATAGAAATCAGTATTTTTGTTACGTTCCCACAAGTATTTTATTTTGTGCTTATTAGGAACTATACTTCTACAGGAAAGCACAGACAACCTTTCTCTTGCTGAGCCAACGTTTACACCGGTAGAGAACGAACCTCGTCCTTCATTGTTCAACAAGTTGGCAGATTTCATTACTGCTATATTGCCACCTTGTTGCCCCTCTTGGTTTTTGGGTGATGATAAGGAGGTACTCATAACTACAATTCCGTTATCACCTTAAATCTGTCTTCTTGTCGGATAATAATTAATAATCTAATACGATATCAGTGTGTCGATTTCAACGTGTGCCGTTATTATCTCTCCTATGTTGGCATGACAACCGCAGTTGTAAGTAAACAATTAACTAGCAGTAAAAGAACTTTATTTATTATATTTTAGAAAGCAAGAGGAAGAACCTGTCACAGACCGACCATGTTTTTGGTTTTTGAATGCATACTAGATATAGATTACTTGATATTCGGATTATCAATTATTTAATTAAACAAAGATTATTACTAGTTTATACTTAAATATGGAATTACTTTATATTATTCCTGTTTGTAACCCATGCTGTACGCACATTCGACATCATTTAGTACCAAAAACGTATTAGCTCTGTATTGCTTTCTGAGTTAATCATGTGATCATAAATATATCTTAGCATTGACTATACTGGAAATAGTTCCAGCTGGCAGTAATCTGTAAAAATATTATTCTGAACGGAGCCAGGGAAGAAAACCTGAATGGCAACATATGCAACCGAAGGTGGAGTCACTATAATGGAAAATAAAATCTGTACAGGTTAATGCGTCAGATTATGATGTTCCCAGGATAGAAACGTCAACGTAGATTTTATAATTGTGATATGTTTAAATACGTAGTAACTGTATAAACGATAGTATTCTAGGAGGACAAAAATGTACTTAATATCAATACATTATTGTTTGCCATTAATCATATAAGTATTTATTTTTATTTCAAATTGAACACATCAGTATTTGCTTCAATAAATTTTTAAATATTTCTTTTTAAATATAACTAGTCCTTATATGTATTAATAATTATAAAATATCTAGTAATTTTTATGTTAACACATACTTCATATAAACTTATTTTTCACATTTGGTTTTTAAATTATTTAACAAAATAAGTTGAACCAACTTTCAAGGTCAAATTAAAATACGGTTGTAATAATCTTACAGGAAACAAATAAGGGCTGAAAGATTGTAATATATCATAATATTATACAAATGTAAAATAGGAGGAAATTCATTGATTGGCTGCGTAAACATTGAACATTTCTTACCAATTTACTGCAGAGCAGATCTTTATGGGATAATCAGGGACCTATAAATAATTTATGTGCGTAAAATATGCGAGTAGAAAGAAATAAACATACCCACAATCGATATTATAATATTCAGTAAATATTTATTATATGATAATAATATAATAACCGTCGATTTGAGCCTGTATAGTAATTATCTCACCCATGTTCAGGGTGGTAACTGACTATTACAAGGAGTGATTTCAGGATAAAAATTGTATAGCCATTATTCAGTAGCACTATCAAATCAAGGTCCCACAATCTCTCTCATACGGAACCTTTTTGTACTTAACAAATATAGCATATATATATATATATATATAATATTTAGAACCCTGTATTCATTAATTGAATAATTCTAGCCATATAGCTATAGTTACTTCGCCTGTTTCTTATGTAGTTATATTTGATAAAGATCTTTTCAATTTCTTGCCTTGAGCGATTAATAAAATATCATAACTACGTTCAAATTCAATAGAATTATGAACTTGGATGATTGAGATATCTCGAGTCTGTGAGGTAATGTGTCATTTAACTAGTTGGCCTTCTGGTGAATTTTGATATTTGTACCAGTGTTTTGATCACTATGCGTAAGATTAAATAAAGACATTATAATTATAGAGTTCCTGGAAATATAATTACATATAAAATATGCAATGCAAAAAATGTGTATTCTGACTGACCTAACCACTATTATCAGTTATCCTATTTTATTTACGCATTTTCTAAACAAAACCTTCATTGGGCCCACTTCGTTTCAATGAATCCGAATTGACCAATCACACAGTCATTTTCATTTGTATAACATCTAATTGGTTCTCGTGTTTCAAATATTAAAAACACCAATTTTCTAATTGGGATTTATCCTCTGATCCAGCGCTAAGTCACTAGTCAATATCAAAGCATATGCTAAGTAAATATGCTTAAGGCAGATATTTCTCTCTATGTAGTAATAACTGAATGTTAATAATATATCTAATACTACAATATGTCCATCACTAATCATTACCACCTAAGTAGTATACTTTTGCAGGGCTGGTATGTCGATGAATTTATCTATAATATATGCTTCATCCTCATCTGAGTAGACATTATGAAGCGAATACTTGCCAGATTGTGATAGTATTTAAATTAAAAATGAAAGTCGTTTATACTTCATTAGCATTTTTATAAAGCGATACATTTAAAGAGATTTTCCCAAAATATTATTCCTCAAAATGTAAATTAGATTGGGGATAAATAAAAGGAAAACCATATCTAATATAGCTATATATATATATAACGTAGGCAAAGTAGCTATAGTGATTTTTTATAACTAATTAATGGTAGATTCCAAAGTATTCTATATATAAAATGCTGTATTTAGAAAGCATAAAAAAATTCTATATAAGACAGATTAGGGACTCTTGATTTTGTAATGGTACAGAATACGGTCTATACAGTTTGTATCCTAAATTCTCCGCTTGCAATAGTCGGCTGTCACTCTGAACATAGGCGTGATAATTACTATACAGGCTGAAATGGACACTTATGATACAGGAGTAAAAAGAAACCTATATACAAAGAATTGACCAGTAAAATCTCAAAATAAACCGCAAAAAATGCAGCACAAATAAAATAAATCAGGTTATATCGGAGATATCACGGCATTATAGTATACTACAATGGTAGTAAAACAGGTTCATTCACTAATAAACAAGAGTACAGTTGATCTGCTAATGGGTAACTACAAAACTTCAACTTTTTTAAAATATTTATATAGACCATAGATCAATTAATATACAGTCTGCTAATTAATCAAGAATTGGGTTCATCCAATCAAGAGTGCTATCATCTAGATGCATTTCAAAGTCCACCAATTGTCTTTGAGATTTCGACACTAACAGCTTTGGCATTCCATTGGTATTCACATCCACCTGTGTTCTAGTGAGTCAAAAAGAAAAGATGGGTGAGTATAATACAGGAGAAGGGAAGACTCCTATTGTTCATTTGAAAGGAAAATATAATGTCGATAAGTTAATGGTTTGCCTTTTTATTAAGACGTGCAAATCACATGTGTACTACAGATACAGATGTAGATATATACACATAATATATACCTATCCATTTATATCTACATATACGTATACCAATATATATCTGATGGTAGGTAAGAGAGTTAACACCCAGAGATGAAACTAGTTAGAGAGCAAAACAGGATAATCCAATAATTATTCTGAAAAAAGACTTCAATAGTAGAAATGCAGATATGCATACAGTCTAACATACATCAACCCATGGCTACAGGAAGTTATTACCGTAATGCATATCATGTGAAATATATTAGAAAAGAAAAGAGTCTAAAAGAAGCAATGCACACAAGGGGAAAAGGCAACTTACTGTAGAGTCCAACCATTGGATGTCTTGCTATGCACCTGGGAATAATAACAATAATAAGATGTTGGTTAGTATACATGGTAAGTAATCACTACATATAGAGCAAGGAGGAGCAGCGAATAGCTAACATAGTAAAAAAGAGAAAGACGCAATGGTACTATAGAAAGAACGAATATATAACTACATGTATATATGGGGGATTGAGGTGACTCACCTTAATGGCATCCTCAAAGGGGGGTCGGAAGTTAGCACCATCCACCTGATAGAGACCCAATGAATGACTTAGTATTTATTGTTATAAATATATATGGTTTATCTATATATTATCACTATGCTAATTTATCATGCATTGATAATACAAGGACTATAGGTAACAACCAATCAATCAATGTTGTTAATTAATATCAATTAGATTACATCTTATTCAAGTAAGGATGTAAACACAGTGTACTGTGCAGTTGAAAATAAAAGGAAAGAGGAGAAAGAAAATATGATATAAGGAATAATATAAAATTAATATACGATAGTAGGTATTTGATTAGGTAATTGGGGAGTCAAGGAAGTTGGCAAAATCATGTCATAGAAATGGACACATCAATAGATAATATTAATGTGTTGGAAAATGTATTCTAGTATGTCTGGATATGCAGTATAGGGATGTATGGGTATATATAGTATATAGGAAGTATTGGAGAAATACAACTAAATTTTAGAGTAACACCTTTGCGGCTCAACTAATAGCGATAAAAGTAGAAGTAGATAAATAAAACAACTAAAACTAAACGAGAAATGACCAATAAATAGAGCTATATATATAAATATGATAACAATTAAGATAATTAAGATAAATCTGATAATTAAAATAAACAAAATAGCCAGGTCAACCAATAAAAGTTGATGAAACATACTACCTTAAATATTATATTTCGATTTTGATAACTATAATATATATTAAGGTGGATAGATAACAATTCATCTATACCCATAGAAAGAATAAAAACAAAGTCAATTAAAAAGCAGTGCCAATACCATAGTAACAGTCCACAATACAACCCTTCCTACCAATAATCAATACTCACATTAACTACAAAGGCCTCCTTCACCTCCCCAACCAACTTATCTCCTATCACCGTCATAGTCGTAGTAAGGTCAGTTCTCATGTCATCAGGTGCTTCGTAGTAACCCACTATCTGTAGGCCATTGGTCTGGCCATAGGTAGTTGCCATGGCCAGACCAACCTCAGTCATAGCAGGAAGGGAAAGGGCATTGTGGAAGAGAGGGAAAGCGTCTGTGGCCTGGGGAATGGAGTATATTTATATAAGGCGAAAATTAATCAATTATGCCAATTATTACGTTAAATTATAAATAAGTTTAAATAATTAAAAATAACTTTTGTATCGATAATATATTTATAAAAAACATCAGAAATGTTAGTGGCCTCATAAATAAATAGTAGTAAAGAAGGAAGGTTTGCATGATAGTATAAAAAAGCCTTTAAGCAACACAAGTCCCTTTTATATTGATAGGTTAAAAGCAAGAGAAAATATAGGTGAAGCAGTTTTATCAAATTGAATTTTTGAATGCAAGTTACCGGCACAAAGAAAGAAAGAGAAACAGGAGAGTGGAAACAGATAAAGAAAAATAAAACCACAAAAAGATATTAAAACAAAAAGAAAGCAAGAGTAAGAACGAGATCAACTTAACCTGTGTGGAAACAAATGGGAAAGATATAAACAGTAATTTATAATATAATATAACTGGCTTGTGTTACTTTCCAAATACAACGTTTCACAGAACAATATCCTAGCATATACATTCTCCTAACCTCTTCAATCATACGCATATATGATCTAATAAGGAACATGTCAAAGCATCTATAGTAACGTTTTGTTACAACACTTCATACATACCACTATTTCTTTGAGTGCAACTGTACCCAAAAATACACCGTTTACACTTTGAGAGGGGAATTTTGCAGCATGAAGCAGCATTTTGTTGCACGCCTTTTCTTCCAAAACATACTTCATTTTCTATAAATAATTATGTCAATAACCTATAACAAAATATTATTATACTCGAGTATGTTGATTATAGATATAATAATAATAGATGGTACATAAATATATAGTTGGTTAAGTCAATTATACACAATATCGAATAACGTTATTACCGATTCGGGTCAACTTTGACTCGAAATAGCAAAAGACTCAGAGAATGATTTAAGTTCCTTTATGGGTAAAATTAAATTTCATTTTTTTTATGCGTCAAGTATTTTTATATGACCAAATAAATCATTGCAGTTAATTATAATCCAGTGGTAAGGTTATTGTAAAAATTTATTATAGCCTATCAAAGCCATGACCAAAATATCCGTGATTTAACGTCATTAATCATACTTTAATTGCTAATATGTCTTTCTATTCGCTATTGTTAATATTAATCACAGATTCAGTTCACGATCAAGAATTGATGAGCCACTTTGAAATTGTGGAACCAGTTTCCATTAATTTAAAAGTAAACTACATTTTTCTATATATGTACATAATATAGTTATATTTTTATATAGTTGATGATAGAAGTATTGTATATTTGGTCATGTTCTTTGAGGTTAATATACCCATTCGTAATACTTACAGAGTGGCTGAGGGAGTTTTAAAACCGGATAAAGTCAACTTTACTAGTCAAAAAGTAGCATATCAGTAATATAATTTATAATATAATTTATACTTACTTTTATCTAAGTATATTTTTATTGTTTGTTATTATTAATTATCTTAACGTTTAAGTCTTATAACTTCTCACAGCATACAAAAAAATACACAATTTTTAACTATAGACAGAGCCTGACAGCAATACAGCCATGACTTCCACCAACTCACCGAATAAAATAGCAGAGCCACCAAAAGAGCACTTGAGAGGTCCAATTATTTCTATGGATGATGTGAGTGCTGCTACAGGTGGCATCCAGTTCCAATTTGAAGACAGTAACATGAATCTTGATCATGACATGATACCTGAAGAACTTAGTTCGTTAGAAACACGATCAGTGGAGTTACATATCAAGCCTCAGGATGATCTTGACGATATGCTGTATGCTGCTAGGTTTGGCGATGTTGAACAGCTAAAGTGGTTTGTATTGCGAGGAGCTGACTTATCTAAGGCAGATTTAGATAAGCGAACACCGTAAGTATTAGATGGAAGGAGGGGTTGGCTTTATCTTATTGTATTATGCTTATATATACTGGTGCTATTGTGAAAGGTTTGTGTCAGTTGCATTATTCTTCTCTCGGTTTTTTATATATAATTATCCATTGCACCCCCTCCCACCCCCTATCCAAACACTTTAACATCTTCACCATACATATGCCAACCCTTGTCAGGTTTAATATTTTTTAGCTCGACTTTCTTATATATATATTTCTCAAAACAGTCTGTAGAGGTATTTATGTAAGCAAAAAAACACATAAACAGGATTAAAACATACTCTTAAAAAATATTGGTACACAAAATAAGCTTCATTTAAAGGACTTTAATCATTTTTATTAACACGTTAAATGTTACTAATATATCAGAATGAACTACTATATATAATACCTACATACATTACTGTCCAATCAAACATTAATAATTTAGGCAATGGAGGGGTTTTATTGGATACTTATCATCATACCTAATCAAAGCTATCCTTATTCCTAGCCAATTAAAGCCCACCTTTTTATTATCCTATCTCTATTAGCCCTCTGTATCTCCTTGTTGTCCTATTAGCATCTTTTTTCTATCCCCTTCAGCCTAATTGCTCTTCAATTAATATTCTCTTCCTTATTCTTTTATTTGAATGTATATTATCTATCTATACATTATATCTCCTTGGATAATATGCACCAACTCCCCTATATACACGTTAATATACATCAACTTATATACTATCCCACTCTACTTACACCACATTCTCTTCTGCTTTGCCTTTCTATTTCTTTCTCGTCTCATTGCCCACCTAACTCAATTTATCTTGTATTCTTCTATTCCAATCTATCTATACATTATCCCACTATCTACTTCTAACAATTTCACCCCCCTACACCTCTATCTCTTTCCTATTCATCATCTCTTCCTTCCTTACCCCCTATCCAGATTGCATATAGCAGCAGCCGAAGGTCGACTAGGAGCAGTAGAGTTCTTAGTAGATCAGAGGGTAGATGTCAATGCAGTAGATAGATGGGGTAATACCCCATTGGAGGAGGCTATTAATAACGGCCATTACGTAAGTACAGTTTCTAAGCCAATCACTATCTCTTTTGTTTGTGATCTTTGCTATTGTATGATCTACCAATAATATCATGATTTATAAGATTAATGTAGGTTTAACCAATGATATAATGGATGGTAACAGGAGACAGCCCAAGTAATTTTAGATAATGGAGGAACGGCAAAACATGAGATAGGAGATAGAATGTGCGAGTATGCAGGGTAAGATTATGTTGGTTTATACCTATTGTTAGGTTTTTATGCTATTATCCTGTTATATTATTATACCATTATACTATTATGCTATCTTATTATACTAATATTTTATTATACTGTTGTATATACTATTATATTATTGCACATACTATTAAACCATTTTATTGTTATGCTATAATACTATCATAAATACATCCATTCATACAGGAATGCATACATATATGCCTAAATAAAACCTTTTATACTCGATAAACAACAAGATATCATTACATACACACATTAATTCGCATTCTAATACACTAACATATACCTGTTCTTATACATATAGCTAGACCTATTCATATACGTTTGCCTATACCTATACAGATAAATTACCTATACATATATTTATAGGCATATACATATACACATACATATACATATACCTATACCTGTACTTGTATATATATATATATATATACATACATATACATATATATATA